>CAJVGK010000045.1:0-42603 GCA_910950805.1 Acrocephalus scirpaceus scirpaceus | reverse complement strand
TTCTGGTCCCTGGGTTCGTTTTCTTATCCAAAAATAGCTCCAGTGCTGTCCCTGACACATTGCTTTTTACACTAGAGGTGCATGAATTAGGATTGCTATTTTGTTGGGTTCAGTGATCATGATTTATAGAAAGTTTATACAGGTACTGGAGTTTGTGCCAGGTATGTTTGGTTTATGGTCTCTTCGTCCTACCCTGCATCCTAGTTCCAGCAGCATGGTTTGGGGATTTATTAATAATTGCACCCAGTTTGTCAGAGGAGGAGTAGGGGATGAAGCTTTTGAGTCTTTCCTTCTCTTTTGAATTGGTTACATCACTTTTGGAGAATGGTCAGTTTCCCCTGAATGTTAAAGAGACCACCTTACTGGTATTTAATCTGGTCAGCTTCCTCTATACAGTCTGCAGCTTGTCTAGAGTGAGGTGTGAGATTTCCAGAGGGGCTGATGAGACTGCTGACCCAGAAGTGGACCCAGAGGTAGATCCAGGTGTGAGAAATCCTGAGTGGTGTGGAGAATGGGAGAGAATGGGCCAAACCTTGAAGGAATTTTCTGATCCCCCAGCTTGGGAAATTTCACGTGAACAAATTCAGAACCCAGATGAGGTGGGGAAACATCTAGAGGAGAACTGCCATGATGACACTAAGGAGAAAAAGCTCATTGCAATAAGCTGGGCCCTGGCATATGCTTATCACATGCTGCTAGATACTGTAGGGCAGCAGACAGAGGCAGGGGGCAGGGAGATAAATCAGCAGCTACCCCAATCACTCAGGCTGCAGCCAACACCCCAGCTATTCAGGTTGTAGCTAAACCAGACAGTGAGGCTAACTAAGCCAGCAGCTAAACCAGATAGGGAGCCTAAGCCAGCACTAAACCAGACAGGGAGCCTAAGACACTGGCAGTCGCTGTGGAAAAGAAGGGAAAGAAGCACAGGGGCAAAACCAATCAACCAGTGGAAAGTGATCCAGGTGAAGGACCCTCAACGCTTCCCAACACCCAATCAGAGGCTGAACCAACTGGCACACAATCAGAAACTGAAGCAACTGGTGCAAAATCAGAAACCCAACCAACTGGCACAAAATCAGAAACCCAACCAGCTAGCACAAGATCAGAAGCCCAACCATCTGACATAAGATCAGGAATTGAACCAATTAGGACAAGATCAGGAGTCCAAACAACTAGCACGAGATCATTGGCCCAACCAACCATCACAAGATCAGGAGCCACTATGGAGTCCTTGTCCCTGAAGGACCTTCTCTGCCTCAGCTAAAGAAAAAAAGAAGAGCTTCTCCGTCAGGAACCTTGTGTGTTTCTGAACTCTGACGCTTCAAGGCCACTCGGAGGAGCAGAGTTTTCTGAAAAAACAAACTGTGCTTCTCCCTCCCCTTTGCTCTCAGACCCAATATTAAAAATACAGAGTGTAATATCCAGCATAACCCAACAGACGATTGGGGATACAAACATCATAGCGTCACCCTAGGACAAGGCCTAAGGAAAAATTATACTCCACAACCTGATGAATCTATAATTAGTTGGTTAGTCCATCTTTGGGATGCTACAGGCAAGGCTACAATTCTGCATGGCACTGAAACGAGGCATTTAGGATCCCTGTCACATGATCCAGTTATCGACCAAGGAATGATGAGAGAGATTCACCCTTGCAGTCTCTGGGAACGGGTCCTGGGAAGTGTGGCAGAAAGATATCTGTGTGCAGAAGATCTCTTTTTGCAGCAAACCCAGTGGAAGACCGTAGAACAAGGGATTCAATGTTTGAGAGAAATGGCAGTGGCAAAGATTGTTTTCTCAGATGACCTACACACTAGGAACCCGGACTTGGTACCATGTACACCCATGATGTGGCAAAAACTGATATGATTTGGGCCACAAGAATACACTTCTCCTTTAGCATTGATGAAGCAGGATAGTACTGAGGAGACTGTGCTGGATGTGGCGAAGGAGCTCCAAGCATATGCAGATACCGTGCATGGTCCAACACATGCAAGAATCGCAGCTGTGGAAACACATCTGCAGAAATTAGAAGACAAGATAGAGGAGAATCACAAGAAACTCAGGGAGGAGATTAAAGAGAACATTCCCCAAATCTTGGCAGAGATTTTCTGATTTGCTGATTTGTGCAGATCAGAGGTTCTGATACCAAATGCAGATGTCCTCGAGATAGAGAGAGAAGGGGAATACCACGAGCTAAGCTGTGATCCTGTCTGTGTGATTCTGGGGAAGATATGAGGAAATGGGATGGAAAATCTACTGATGATCTGGCACAATGGCTGCATGAATTGTTGGAAGGCAAGACTCAGAGAGGAAGTTCCACCAAGAAGCAAGCAGCTCCAGTTACCCAGGAAAAGAAGGATAACCAGGCTTAGAGGGGCCCTGCCTCTAGCCAGGTGGAGGCCAGGGAAAACCGTGTTTTTTGGACTCTGTGGATTTGTTGGCCTGGCACATCAGGAGCACAAAAATATGAGGCCTTGGTAGACGCTGGTGCACAGTGCCGATTGGCACTTCGACAGTGCATCTCCAACAGTACAGAACAACTTGAGATGCCGTGATCCCCATCCACAAAATGATCCGAGAGCTGGAGAGCCAAGGAGTGGTTGGTAAAACCCACTCACCCTTTAACAGCCCCATCTGGCCTGTGCGCAAATCTGAAGGAGAATGGAGATTGACTGTGGACTATCATGACTTGATGAAGAGATTCCACTGCTTAGCGCTGCTGTGCCAAATATATTAGAGCTCCAGTATGAGCTGGAGTCCAAGGCAGCAAAATGGTGCATCACTATTGACATTGCCAATGCATTTTCCTCCATTCCTTGGGGAGCAGAGTGCAGGCCTCAGTTTGCTTTCACGTGGAGGGGAGTGCAGTACACCTGGAACCGATTGCCCCAGGGGTGGAAGCACAGCCCCACCATCTGCCATGCACTGATCCAGGCTGCACTGGAAAAGGGTGAGGCTCCAGAACATCGGCAGTAAATCGATGACATCATTGCATGGGGAAACAGGGCAATGGAAGTGTTTGAGAAAGGAGAGAAGATCATCCAGATTCTCCTGAAAGCTGGTTTTGCTATCAAGAAGAGCAAAGTTAAGGAACCTGCTTAAGAGATCCAGTTCCTGGGAATAAAGTGGCAAGATGGAAGGCATCAGATTCCCACTGAGATCATCAACAAGATCACTGCAATGCCTCCACCAACCAGCAAGAAGGAAACACAAGCTTTCCAAGGTGCCATAGGCTTTTGGAGAATGCACATTCCTGTGTACAGCCAGATTGTGAGCCCTCTCTACCTGGTCACCCACAAGAAGAACGATTTCCACTGGGGCCCTGAACAGCAGCAAGCCTTTGCCCAGATCAAGCCGGAGATCGCTCTTGCAGTAGCCGTTGGCCCAGTCATGACGGAACCAGATGTGAAGAACGTGCTCTACTCTGCAGTCAGGAACAGTGGCCTGTCCTGGAGCCTTTGGCAGAAGGTGCCTGGTGAGACTCGAGGCCGACCCCTGGGATTCTGGAGTTGAAGTTACAGAGGGTCTGAGGCCAACTACACTCCAACAGAGAAGGAAATTTTAGCAGCCTTGGAAGGAGTCTGAGCCGCCTCAGAGGCAACAGGCACTGAAACACAGCTCCTCCTGGCACCCCGACTACCGGTGTTGGGGTGGATGTTCAAAGCAAAGGTTCCCTCTCCTCACCATGCCACCAGTGCCACATGGGGTAAGTGCATTGCTCTCATCAGACAGCGTGCCCATTTTGGAAAACTGAATTGCCCTTGGATTTTGGAGATAATCACAAATTGACCTGAAGGTGAAATCTTTAGTCTCACTGATGAAGAGGAACAAGAGTAAGTTACACGGGCTGAAGAAGCTCCACCGTATAACCAACTGCCAGCAGAAGAAACACGCTGTGCTCTTTTTACAGATGGTTCTTGTTGTGTTGTAGGGATGAAACATAAGTGGAAAGCAGCCGTATGGAGCCCCACATGACAGGTTGCACAAGCAACTGAAGGAGAAGGTGGGTCAAGTCAACTTGCTGAACTCAAAGCCGTTCAGTTGGCCCTGGACATTGCTGAAAGAGAGAAGAGGCCAAAGCTCAACCTCTACACTGATTCATGGATGGTAGCCAATGCTCTGTGGGGTTGGCTGGAAAGGTGGAAAAAGGCCAACTGGCAGCATAGGGGAAAACCAATCTGGGCTGATAAGTGATTGAGCCAGCTGAGTTTCACCCACAGCAAGGACTTCCTCAATTTTGCCATTTCTCTTTGGAGCAGCGAGAGGTTTTGTTGTTTCATGTTATTAATGTTCGTGCTTGTGGGCACTTTGTGTGTTAAAGAAATAGGTTTTTTCCACTTTTCTGTGAGGAAGTTTTTTCCCAGGCCAGTTGGGGGAGGGTCCATTTGGGTTTGCTTCCCAGAGGGACCCTATTTTGGAAGTTTCTCCCAAATTTGCCCTAAACCAGAACACAGCTCTACTAAGCACAAATCATCAGCTTTGATAGCAATGGGATTCTAAGTCACTCCGACTAAATTCAAATGGGCTGATTCAAGTATACTGCAAATTGCTCTAAATTAGATATTCCTCCTAGCTACTATCAGGAAGCAATGTTCGCTCTGCAAAACTGGGCTGTTAGTTCTTTTCAAGCTCTGAAATGGAAATTTAGCAAATAGCCAGTTATGCCTTTGCCCTTGCTGCTGCAGATATCGGAGTGGATTTTTTTGCAGTCTTCTCAGCTGGCCCTCTACACTCTACTGCCATAGGCCAAGCTCACAGCTTGCTGCACAATTCTGAAACATCAGGAACATCAAATGTTCCTTGCTCACTCACCTTTGGATCAGCACCTCTGAACACATGGGTCAGGTGACCTGCAATGGATAAGGGAAAATGAAGCAGATTCTTAGAGAAAACTGGAGTGAACCCGAGCATGGTTTTTAGAAGGTCTTCCCAGAAGGGCTCCCAGTCTACATTTTCGAAGGTTTCCTGCTTGACCCAGCAAACTGAAGAAATGACAGACTCTGCTGCCACAGACTCTCCCACGGAGGGAACGCAACCCCTGCAGGTTCCCTTGCAAATGCTGCCCTCAGAGCCCTGGCTACAGACACCTCCTTTTGAGCTGAACGTATTGACAGGAGCTTTAGCCAAGTGGCATCCAAATGGTCTTTCTGTTTCCAAATCAACTCAGTCACTAAGAAAGAGCAGGAAGACGTACAAAAGCCAGCTTAGCTTACACCCAGGGAAAACCTCTACTTACGTGCCAGGTTATTCAGGTAATAGCCGGTGTAAGTGGCGCCATAAACAGTGAAAATTGCAGCAGCCAGGTGCCCAATCATTGTGGCACTGCTGTGCAAGTTTTTAGACTGTGTTCTAACACAAGAGAAAAACCAGGCTCCTGTCAGTGTGCAGCTGCCCACTGACAAAAGCCTCAAGCAGGAGGGGAAGCTCCTGCTCTGAGCAAGCCCAAGAGCCGCTCTGCCACTGAGGCTTCCGTGCACCCAGGTAACCTGGTGATGTCACCAAGGCAGCCTTGTGATGTCACCAGGAGGCATGGCAACCATGCCCTGACATCACAAAGCAAACGCTCTGCGTTGGTCTGAATTGATGCAGAGGGATAGAGTGATGTGTGTGTAGGCCTAGGTGGCATTTTTACCTCTTTCCCCCCTCGGCTGCCTTTTTCCCCCCTCGGCTGCCTTTTTCCCCTTTGGTTTTTCCCCCTGTGCCCCTCTGTCCCTGTTCCTGTGCTGGGTCCGAGCTGGCGGCGGGGCTGGGCGGGGCAGCAGTTCCAGCCCCGGGGGTCCCTGGAGTGGTGGAGCTGCCGGTGGCCCCAGGCAGTGTCCCCTGAGGAGCTGCTGAAGGACGGTGAGACAGAGGGGCCTGAGGGGGCTGAGGAGGCGGTGACACTGCAGGGACAGTGACCTTGAGGGGCTGGGGGGACTGAGGGGTGTGGGGCAGCAGAGGGTGATGGTGGCACTGAGGTGACAGGGAAGTGGCACAGGCTGAGGGGGGTGGCAGGTCTAAGGGGATGGGATGGGTCAGAAGGGATTGAGTGGGGTGAGAGGACTGTGAGGGGCTGAAGAAACTGAAGGGAGCCGGGGCTTTGCCCAGGGGACGGTGGGGCTGAGGGGATGGAGGGGCCAGCAGGGAGCACAGAGGGCTCTGGGACTGCAGCTCTGCCAGGCCTGGGAACCAATTCCAGAGCCTCCACTTTTGCCACAGCTTCCTGAAGACCTTGAGGACAGGCAGAGACTGACAGGAGGCAGCAGGGAGAAGCTGAAGGCCACCAGCAAGAGCAGTGGACAGGGAGCTGCTGCTGCCAGCTGAGAGCCCGGTGAGGCCACAGGGCTGCTGAGGCAGGGTGGGGCTGAGGGTGGCGTGGGCTTTGGCCATGGACTTTGGCCAAACTTTTTCTTTCTAACCCTCCTGGGGAGGCGCTGAGATTTTCCCTTCCCTGACTGAAGGGCAGGTGCTGCCAAGGGAAAAGTCCTGATCCTGACTCAGTGTTTCCTTTGCTTCCCTGATGTCCCATCTGGTGTCCCTGTCCAGGAGAGCGGCTCTGCAGGGGAGGAAGCAAGGATGGTCCTTGATTTTTTTAGCTTTCTGATGTTTTTATAGCTTTTGAATTCTTTCTCACGCAAGTGTCATAAACAGAAATAATGTTGATGTAAATACTAGTTATGTTTTCATTTGTCTTCTGAGGAGGGAACAATTGATGGATTTTGGTTTGACTAGTGTGATTGGAAAGGTGGCAACCCTAATTTCCAATCCATGGTCTGGGTGAAAATACTATATATGTTGCAGTCAGAGATTAAAGAGATCAGAGGGTCTTTGCCCTGTGCACTGGAACAGAGTCCGTGTCTTCCTTTTGTGTCCTATTGTGACAGGATGGAGTGAAAGGCTTTGAAGATGGGGCGGCTGGAATCCCTCTGCTTAGAGTTCTGTTTAAAGATAGATGGACTTGAACAGAGAGAGGGATAATTATATGGATATTTATAGATGTGGGTTGCTATTTGTAAAGGAATATTTCAATATGTATGTTGTTATATTTATAGATGTATGCTATGTATATATGTGTATGTATACATGCATACACGTTTCTAATTACATGTATGTGTATATATTCTATCTAAGTATACGTATATAGAAGTGTGTTATTTTATCTGTGTTCAGTTCTATTTCCTACATACACCGTAATGTAGGTGTTTCTATTGATGTAGTTGTAGTTATATGGCTCTTTAAGAGGTATATTGGTATTTCTATAAGCTATTTAGATAGAGCTACTGATATTTTTGTATTCCTAGATGGTCTTTAAGCTGTAGTAATATGTAATAAATTAAGTTGTTAAACACCTAACTGATCTTTGTGTATAGTGAGTTGTTGTAGAGGTTGTCAATAAATTCAGTTTTTGTTAACTGAAGTTGGTATTTGTATATGTTTACACAGAATTGTTGTAAAAATCTAATGAATTCCTTTTTTAACTTAAATTGAGATCTGCATAGTTCTATATTGTCAGCAAGGGTGTAGCAATTTGTAATAAATGACATTTTTAATGTGAAATCAATTCTTGTGTATTTGTCAATCAGCAGTGCAGCTGTTGCAATCTGCAAGAAATTACAATTGTCAGCTGTGCTGGGTGTTTTGTGATTGGTGCTATCCAGAGCAATGAGCAGATGGAAATGCTGGAGGATTTGGGCCATGAAAATCTCCAGCCATGCCCAGCACATGCCCCACTTGCACTCAGGCTGGCCCAGGAAAGCGCAGATTTGGGATGGCAGCAGAGCCACACGTTGGCTCAGAACTGGCTGCAAAGGCCTGCTGAGAAAAGTGCGGGACTGCACGGAGCGTCCAACTCCAACCAGAGCCACCCAGGGAGGACAAATCCACCCCCATGGCACGGGCAGCTCTTTAGGAAGCGCTCCAAGTGTCCCTCTGAAGGTCATCCTGGAGCCCAGAAGCCAACAGGGATCCTGAGCCAGCTGCGCTGCCTTTGGCAGCGCTTGGGCAAATGAGCTGCAGCAAAGGGGAGGCAACAATGACTGTGACTGCTGCAGACCAGAGATGCAGGAAGGGCCGTGGACACTTGTGCTGAGATGCTCCAGAATCCAGAAGGATGCTGGAGAACTGGGAAGCACCAAGTTCTCACAGCCACTCCAAGGATGGAAGCCCTGGGTGTGAAGTTGCCTGGAGGAACTCACAGGGGAGTTGCTGCAGGGATCATCAGCAGCAGAGGGCAGCAGGATCTGCTCCTTTTCCTGGCTCTGTGTGCAGGTCCCAGGCTGTGATGGCCCCTGCTCCCACAGAGCCCTTGCCCATGGAGGCTGCAGGGGAAAAGCAATCCCATGGCAAAGAGAGCCACAGGGTGCAGGTGGTTTCCAGCTGTGACCTCCTGTCCAACGGAGAATCCATGGGTCCCTCTGGTGCAACTACAATGGGTGGGACTTCATCTCCTTCCAGCTGGGATCCAGGAGCTTTGCAGTGTCTGACAGTGCCACCTGGATCACCCAGAGGTGCTGGGAATACAAAGGGATCATGGTGGAGCAGACAAAGCACTACCTGGGACACACCTGTGTGCAAGGGCCCCAAAATACATCAGATATGGTCAGGATGCTCTGGAGCACAAAGGTGGGTGTGGGAGGGGAAGGTGAATTCCCATGGGAATGTGGGATTCAGAAATGGGCGGACTTAAGAATACAGGAATTCCCATGGAATTTCCATGACTGGATCTCACTCTCATCTCAGACAGGTGAGAATTCCATGGATGGATCTCTCCCTCAGCTCACTGCCATGGGAATTCCATAAGGAAATTATTTGAATTGATGACCAATCCAATGACAGCAGTGAAATGAGAAGCAGTCCCTGCTGGAATTCCATGGGACATAAATCCCAATCCTGTCCCCAGGCCAGCTCTGTTGTGCCCGTGGCAGCGCCAGGGGAGTTCCCTGTCCCTGCCCTGAGCCCAGCACGAGCCTTTCCTTGGGTGTTCTCTGCCCTGCCCAGAGCAGGAGGGCACTGCTGGAGTGCCTTTGGTGGCCCTGGGGGCTGGGCCAGTTCCCCCAGGGGGGTCCAGGTCACTCCCAGTATGGGCCCTGTGGCTCCCAGTCATTCCCAGTATGATCCCAGTCACTTTCAGTTACTCACTATGATCCCAATATCATCCCATATCATAGTGGCTTCATCATAGTATGAACCCACTATGACCTCAGCATGGTCCCAGGTGTTCCCATTCACCCCTTCTATACTTCCAGGGACTCCCAGTATGGTTCTAGTTATCCCTAGTATTATCCCAGTCACTCCTCTTACGGCTCCAGTCCTTCCCAGTATGATTCCAGTATGAACCCAGTCACTCTCAGTACGGTGCCAATTGCACCCAGTATGGTCCCAGTTTCTCCCAGTCACCCAGTATGGTTCCAGTCACTGCCAGTATGATCTTAGTCACTCCCAGATACTCCTAGTATTTTTCTTGTAACTTCCTTTATGGTTTCTGTATGATTCCTGTCACTCCTGGTCTCTCCCAGTATATCCCAGTTGCCCCCAGTGTGATTCCGTTCACTCCTACTATTTCCCAGTAGCTTCCAACATGACTCCCTGCTCACAGCCACTCCCAGTCAACTCCAGCATAATTCCAGTCTCCCCCTGTATATCCAGATGCCCCCACATGGTCCCAGTTGCCCTCAGCCTGCTCCTAGTCACTTCCAGTATGATCCCACTATGACCCCAGTCACTCTCAGTGTGGTGACAGTTGCTCCCAGTATGATCCCAACCTGGTCCTATTTAATCCAGTGTAATCCCAGTTGTATGGATCCAGTCACTCCCAGTACTATCCCATTCTCATGCCATCAGGATCCCAGTTGCCCCCAGTGTAGTCTCAGTTGCTCCCAGTTCCTATCATTCTGATCCCAGTTGCTCTCAGTGTCCCCAGCACGGACCCAGTCATTCCAAGTATGATCCCAGTATGAGTCCATGGTGATCCCAGTCTCCTCCAGCATGGTCCCAGTCAATCTCAGTTGCCCCCAGGGTAGACCCAGTCACTCCCAGTCACCCCCGTATGATCACTAACAGTCCCAGTATATCCCAGTTACCCTCAGCATACTCATAGTCATTCCTGGTCACATTCACTTGGCTTGTAAGGTTCCACCTTTGACCAGTATGATCCCAGTCACTCTCAGTCAATCCCAGTTGCTCCCAGTGTAGACCTAGTCACTCCCAGTTGCTCTCAGTGTGTTCCCAGTCAGCCCCAGTATGGTTACAGACACTCCCAGTATATCCCAGTTGCCGTCAGCATACTCATAGTCACTTCCAAGTGACACCCTGCAGCCCCAGTAACATTCCAGTTTTGACCAGTATGATCCCAGTCACTCTCAGTCAATCCCAGTTGGTCCCACGATGATCCCTGTTCCCCAGTTCTGGTCCTGCTTGGCCCCAGTGTGCTCTGATCGTGCTCCCAGGGGGTGCCAGTCCTGGGCCCGGTGTATGCCGGTGTATCCTGGTGTATGCCGGTGTCCCAGTCCATCCCAGCCTATCCCAGTCCATCCCGGTCCCTTTCCCGGATCCTGCCCCTCCCACCCCAGAGCTGCTGTTGGCTGCTCCCCCAAGATGCTGCTGGGGCTTGGGGGCTCCGCGTTGGCACCAGAATTCTTTGATCACCCATTCCAGAGCACCCCAAAGCCCCATTCCTGAGCACCGCGATCCCCCCGAACCCCCATTCCCAGGCATGGGTTCCACCTGCACCCCTTATCCAGCACCAGCAACCCCTGCACCCCTTTCCCAGCCATCCCACCTCTCCGTGCCCCCAGAGCTCCCTTTTCCTTGGCCCATTTACCCACTGGATCCCTATTCCCGCCCTTCCCAGTGCCCAGCCCCTCCTTCTCTCAACCCTGAGGACACCTGGGACCCCTATTCCCAGCCATCCCGGCTTTTCACACCTCTCGATGGGAATGGGGACACTGGGGACCCTTGGAGCTCCCTTTCCTGACTACAGGGACCCCCTTAACCCCACCTGTCCCACATCGACCCACCCCCACCCTCCCCTTTTCTCAATCTTGGAATCCCCAAACCCCCTTCCCTGCTCTCCCAGCTCTCCCTGTCCCCCCTTTCCTTCATCCCTGACCCCCCAGACCCCAAATTTCCATGTCCCCCCAGTTCTCCTCTCCCTGCGGTCCCTGCCCGTGGCGTTGTCAGAGCCCGGCCTGGGGTTCCTGCAGTTCCTGTCCATGGGGTCCCTGGATGGGATCCCCTTCCAGCGCCGCCACAGCCAGCGGGGCCGGGCGGAGCCGCAGCCGCCGGGGATGGCAGCCGGAGCCGAGCCGGGATATTGGGATGGCCGGAGCCGGCACAAGGAGCGGCACCGGCACGGGGCCAGCAGGGAGCTGCAGATGCTGCAGGAGCGGCACAGCCAGAGCGGGGCTAAGGGCAGGGAGCTGGGGCTGGGGGATCTGTGGGGCTGCCATGGCACCTGTGGGACTGCAGTGGGGATCCGTGGGGCTGGGCCGGGATCTGGGCCACTGGGATGTACATCCATGTGGATCCAAGGGGCTGGGATGAGGCTCTGTGGGTCTCCATCCGACTCTGGGGCCTCACAGGGCTGGAATGTGGCTCCATGGGGCTGGGACACAATTCTGAGGGTCTCCGTGGGTCCAGTCCCTCCCCAGGTCTCCACACCTGCAGGAGGTTTCTGGCTGTGACCTCCTGTCCCACGGGAGCATCTGTGGATCCGATCGGCTCGGCTTTGACAGGCAGGAATTCCTCTTCTTTCAGCCGGGATCCAGGGGATTCGTGGTGGCCCAGGTCACCAAGAGGCGCTGGGAACAGGATGAGATCGAGGCTGAGGAATGAACAAATCCCTTGGGGCACATCTGCCTGGAATGTCTCTGGAAATATGTCAGATATGGGTGGGAGGTGCTGGAGAGTAAAGGTGGGGAGGGTAGAATTCCCATGGGTATGTGGGATTTGGAAATGTGGGATTTGGGAGGGCAAAATTTGGGAACATGGGAATTCCCATGGGACCTCCATGGATGGATCCCACTGCTGTCCCATTCCCATGGGAATTCTGTAGATGGATCTCACTGCCATGCCTTTCCCGTGGAATTCCATGGGCAGACCTCACCCCCATCCCATTGCCATGGAATTCCTTGGATGCATCTCACAGTTATCCCATTCCAGAGCCCCCTGATGTCCATGTGAATGGAAAAGTGGAACACGGGACCCTGACATTGTCCTGCTCACGTACGGATTCTACCCCAGCACCATCGGGATCAGCTGGATGAAGGGGGATGAAATCTGGGATTGTTCCCAGCAGCAACAGCACCTTCCACACCTGGGCCAGGATTGAGGCGCTGCCGGAGGAGCGGGAGCAGCACCGGTGCCGGGTGGAGCATCCCGGAATGCCAGAGCCCAGGATCTTCTCCGAGGGTGAGGCTGGGAATGTGTAATGTTGGAATTGGGAATTTGGGAATGTGGAGCAGCAGGATAGGGGGTTCCCCTCCCCTCCTCACCATCCTGTGCTTCCCAGAGCCAGAATCCAGTGGGAATCTCATCCTGGTGGTTGCTGTGTCCATCATCACTGCCAAAATCATCATTCTCCTCATCAGATTCGGTATATGGAGGCTCCAATCCGGTTTCCCCCAAACCCATCCTGGGGGTCTCCCTGTTCTCCTCTCCCTCCCAAGACTGCTGGGGGTCCCCCCATGACCCACCCACCCCCCTAAACTCCTCCTGGGTCTGCACACGGGGACCATGTCCCCTCCCCAGGATGACGAGGGGTCCTGGGCTGAGCCCCCCACTCAGCCGAGGGTGCGGAGGGAACTGGGGGTCCTGGTGCTGGAAGTGGCTGCTCCCAGGATGAGCCCACTTGCTCTGTCCATGTGGTTCCAGTTTCCTAAGCACTCCCAGTATGGGCGCAGTCACTCCCAGAATGATCCTGGTCACTTCCCCTCACTCCCTTGAGGATCCATCTTGCTCCCAGTATAAGCCCAGTCACTCCCAGTCATTCCCCATTATGATGCAATTTGCCCCCAGCACAGTCCCAGTTGTTCCCAGTTGCACCCACTATTATCCAGTGTGCTCCCAGTTCTCCCACTTGCCCCCCGTATAGTCCCAGTCATTCCCAGTATGATGCCAGTCACTCCCAGAGGGGCCCCAGTCACTCACACTTGTCCCCAGTTTCCCCCAGTGTGTTCCCCCAGTTAACCACAGCACATTCCCAGTGGCTCCCAGTGTGGTCCCAGTCACCACCTGCATGGTCTCAGGCACTCCCAGTATATTCCAGTTGCCCTGAACATTCTTGGAGTCATTGCCAGGCACTCCCAGTAACCTCAGCATGGTTCAGTTGCCCCCAGTTTTATCCCAGTCATTGCCAGTACATTCCAGTTGTCACCAGCATACATCCTGTCACTCCTATTTATTCCAAATTCCACCCACTGTATCCCCAGCATAGGTCTGGTAGCTCCCAGTAACCCTCAGTCAGGGTCCAATCACATCACTGTAATCCCAGTCTTGTTCCAGTAACTCCCAGTATGATTAAGTGGCCCCCAGTGGGATGTCAGTTTCTCCCTGTAAATACCAGTATGACCCCAGTAGCCTCCAGTATGATCCTCATAGCTCCCAGTCTCTCCCAGTATATCCCAGTCACACCCAGCATGCTCCCAGTCATTCCCACTTCCTCGCAGTTGCTTTCAGTGTGATTCCAGTTGCTCATAGCCACTCCCAGTAAACCCCAGTAGGAGTCCAGTCACCCTCAGTGTGACCCCAGTCTCAACCAGCATGAACCCAGCTGCTCCCACTGTGACTGCAGCATGATCCCAGTTGCTGCCAGAATAGTTAAAATTGCTCCAAATTCCTCCCAGCATGATCTCAGTTGTCCCTAGAATAGTCCCAGTCCCTCTCAGCATGGTCACATGCACTCCCAGTTTTCCCCAGCATCATCCCAGCTGTTCCCAATATGGTTCCCATAGCCTCCATAGCCTCCCCAGGATGGTTACAGACACTGCCAGCATATCCCAGTATATCCCAGTAAGGTTCTGGTTACCTCAGAATGATCTCAGTCTTGCCCAGTTTCTTCCAGTTGCCTCCAGCATGATCCCAGTTTCTGACAGTTGCCCAAAGTATGGTCCCAGTTGATCCCAGTATGATCCCAGTTTCCCCACTTGTGATCTCAGTCCCCTCAGCATGGTCCCTGTCCCTTCCAGTTGATCCCAGTTGCTCCCAATGTGTCCATATTTTCCTCCCAAAAGAAGCTCCCAGTAACCCCCAGTCAGGATCTGTTCACACCCATTGTAATCCCAGTGGCTCCCAGATGAACCCAGGAGGACCCAGTCACCCCCAGTATGACCCCAGTCATTCCCAGATACTCCCAGTATTATTGCAGTCATGCCCTGAGTGACTGCCTGTCACTCCCAGTTTGAGCCCAGTTGCTCCCAGTCACCTCCAGCATGGTTGCAGTCACAGCCAACCCTGTTCCCAGTCACTCCCAGTCTGGTTCCAGTAGGATCCCAGTATGACCCCAGCATGGGCACAGCTGCTCCCATTTACCCCCACTGTGGTTTCAGTCTCTCCCAGTGTATCCCAGTCACTCCCAGTTGACCAGAGTTGCTCCAAGCCCCTCCCAGTCACCCTCAGTGCAGTCCCAGTTGCTGCCAGTATGATCCCAGTCTCCTCCAGCATGGGCCCAGGCTCTCCCATTGTGATCCCAGTAGGATCCCAGCTGCCCTCAGGCACCTTGCAGAGCCCCAGCCATGCTGTTTGCCCCCAGCCTGCCCACGGCCACCCTGGGGCTGCTCCCAGGGCTTTTCTGTGCTCAGCATTGGCCTGGGCGTGTTCCTGAGAGAGCCTGGGCAAGGAGCCTGCAGCCCCCAGGGCCTGGCCTGAGGCGTCAGCGCTGCCCCAGCAGTGCCCATGGCCTGTCCCTGCTGCAGCCCCGGCACTGCCACCCCCAGCACTGTGCCCGGCCCCGAGAGCACTCAGGCCCTACAGCAACACCAGGGCCAGCAGGGCAGCGGGGCAGGGCCACGGCAGCAGCACTGCCAACACCAAGGGCTGCTGCTGCTGCTGGGCAGGGCTGCTGTGCCAGCACTGATGTGCCCCCAGCTCTGCACACAGACACTGCTGCTGCAGAGAAGGGAACCAAAGGGGGATCTCTGCAGAAAACTCTGCTAAACAGAAATCCCTCAGTGCTTTTAAAGTAACCAAGAGTACAGCCCCTCATTGACGCAATCTGTGGCCACAGGGAAGGTAGAGAGAAACAAAATGAGAAATGGCACAAACAATATTTTTTTGTGGACAAGATTAAAAATTAAAACACTGGAAAGAAGAACCCCATAACCAAACCAACAAAAGGTATCAAAGCTGACTTTTATTAGAAGTGATTTGCATAAATTGGCCACCAGCTTAATGTTTCTGAAAACATCCAGTCATCAGTCTCCACACTTCAGCCTTGAGCTCCTGGTTCCTCAGGCTGTAGATGAGGGGGTTCAGGGCTGGAGGCACCACTGAGTACAGAACTGACAGGGCCAGATCCAGGGATGGGGAGGAGATGGAGGGGGGCTTCAGGTAGGCAAAAAAACCAGTGCTGAGGAACAGGGATACCACAGCCAGGTGAGGGAGGCAGGTGGAAAAGGCTTTGTGCCGTCCATGCTCAGAGGGGATCCTCAGCACCGCCCTGATGATCTGCAGGTATGAGAAAAAAATGAACACAAAACAGGCAAAATAGAGAAAAACACTTAGCACAATAAGCCTAAATTCCCTGAGGTAGGAATGTGAGCAGGAGAGCTTGAGGATCTGTGGGATTTCACAGAAGAACTGGCCCAGGGCATTGCCATGGCACAGGGGCAGGGAAAATGTATTGGCCGTGTGCAGCAGAGCATTGAGAAAGGCACTGGCCCAGGCAGCTGCTGCCATGTGGGCACAAGCTCTGCTGCCCAGGAGGGTCCCGTAGTGCAGGGGTTTGCAGATGGACACGTAGCGGTCGTAGCACATGATGGTCAGGAGGAAATACTCTGCTCCAATGAAGAATACTAAAGAAAACAGCTGTGCAGCACATCCTGTGTAGGAGATGGTGCTGGTGTCCCAGAGGGAATTGTGCATGGCTTTGGGGACAGTGGTGCAGATGGAGCCCAGGTCGGTGAGGGCCAGGTTGAGCAGGAAGAAGAACATGGGGCTGTGCAGGAGGTGGCCGCAGGCTACGGCGCTGATGATGAGGCCGTTGCCCAGGAGGGCAGCCAGGGAGATGCCCAGGAAGAGGCAGAAGTGCAGGAGCTGCAGCTGCCGCGTGTCTGCCAATGGCAGCAGGAGGAAGTGGCTGATGGAGCTGCTGTTGGACATTTCCTGTCTCTGGACATGGGGACCTGTTCAAGGAGGACACAGTGACAAGTCAGGGCAATGACCTGACTTTGCTGACCAATGTTCAAGCCCTTTTTCCCAGCACTGCCCCTGCTGCTCTGTGCCACCCAATTTTCCTTTTCTCACAGCCCTTCCTTCAGCCCCGTGCCTGGAGCTCTGCTGGGATCTGGCCCTGTGGCTGTGATGAGCAGGGGCTCTGCCCATGGACACTGAGGGATCAGCTCTGCTGTGCAGCAGTGGGGTCATGGGAACAGGGACAGGGGCCAGTCCTGGGGTTGGACTTTGTCAGCCCAAACTGCTCCTGAGGCAGAGGAGCTTGGCAGCATCTCCTGTCCCAGGGCTAAGGAACAGTGATGGCCAAAGGCAGTTGGAGAGGGTTTCCTGCTGTGCCCAGAGAGATCAGAGAGAACTGTGCAATGCAAGAGCATTGGCTGTAACTCAGTGAAGGGTGAGGGGAGCTGCTCTGTCACTCCATCTGTCCCCAGCTGCCCTTTCTGAGATTGAGGGCAGTCCCTGTGTTCCCCTGAAAATCAGCCTGAGACAGCTGAGAGAAGAGGGACCCAGAGCAGAGCAAAGTGGCTCAGCCTTTCTCAGAGTCTCAGCCCCACTCCTGGCCAAGGACACTGCTGTCCCCCAGTGTCCCCTGCAGGCAGCTCACAGCTTGGATGGCATCCCCAGGACACACCAAGGGTCCTGTCCATGGAACTGCTGGAGGAGAGTCAGCTCATTCCCAGCCTGCCAGCCTGCCCTGCCCAGAGCTCCGTGGGGCAGAGGGAGCTGGGACACCCCATTGCTGTGCTCAGCCTGCACAGGAGGAGCCCAAGGGCTGGGCCTGAGCCTGCAGCTGGTACTGCCATTCCCAGAGAGCCCAGAGTCAGCAATGCCAGCACCTGGGCAAGGCAAGGAGAGAGAGAGCCAGGCCCTGAGGAAAAGCCTTTCCCTGCCCAGCCCTGCCCAGCCCCTGCCAGGCAGCAGCAGTGCAGGACAGTGGCCCTCAGGCCCTGCTCAGCAGGGAATAAATGGGCACATGGCAGGAGAGATGCCCTTCATCTCTGGGGCTGCTCTGCCGGCCCAGGAGGGGACTGAGGGCCCCGAGCCCCCGGGCTGAGGGCTGTGCTGGCTGCCAGGGGACACAAGAGCTGTGCTGCTCAGGGCAGTGTGTGCCCTGCAGGGCAGGGCTGGCAGGTGCCACATGTCCCCTGCAGCAGGGCTTCCCTCAGCACTGCCTCCCTCCCTCCCTGCCCACGGCTCTGCTGCTGCAGCTGTCCCAGCCCGAGCTGTTCCTGTGGCCCCGGGCTCCTTCCCTGCCAGTGCTGCCAGAGCCCAGCCCAGCCCCTGGGCCAGCTCTGCCCTGCAGCTGCTTGGGGCTGCAGGGGTTAAAGAACAGCTCCCCCAGGCCTGGGCACCATGGAAAGGGGATGCTGCATGGATCTGGAGGCTGAGGACATGGAGGCACTTGCTGAGGTTCCCAGGAATGCTCAGTGTGATGGTTTAAGAGCCTCAGCCCTCCTCTGCCCTGCTCAGCTGAGTTTCCATTGACACCAAGCTGAGGAATGGAATAGTAGGAGCACAGATTCAGGAAAGCAGAGACTCAAGCAGGAAACTCCTGCCATAAATGAGCTCATGAAAAGTCCCCTCAGAAATGACCTGGGCATGAGCTGGAGCTCTGAGCAGCCCTGGCCCACACAGCACCCTCTCCACAGCAGCAGGACCTGCCCTGGCAGCAGTCACTCCTTGCACCCACAGCTCCCCTCCACCATCCATGGGAGCTCCCAGGCAGGCTGAGAGCTGCCCCTGGCAGGTGGCAGATCCCCTGGCCTGGCCAAGAGCCCTCAGGGCTGCAGGAGCTGCTCTGCACCACAGCCCTGGGCACCCCTGGCTGCAGCCCCAGCTTCAGCCCCTGCAGCCGTCCCTGGCAGCAGGAGCCATCCTGCCCTGTCCCTCTGACAGTGTCCAGGGCAGCCCAGCTGTGGAGCACATCCTCCCCCAACCCAGAAAGGGCAGCAGAGCCATCCTTACAGTCCTGTCAGTGCTGTCCTGGGTCAGCTTTAGGAGATCCCTGCAGGCAAGAGACTGACTGTGCTGGAAGTGGTGAGGATTTCTCCATGAAGAAGCTACAAATTGTCCTTCCAGTTTCTTTGAGCCTCTGTCCGCTTCACCCCTTTCAGGTACTTGCAGGCAGTGCCCTTAGCCCTTCTGAGCTGGGAGAGGAGCTGCTTTTCAGCAGAAATGTCTTTTTGAAGCTCTTCTTGGTTGCCAGGAGCTGCCTCTGTGCCAGGAGCCCAGCCCAGCTCAGCAGCACAGACACAACACAGGGACTTTAATGACCCTCTCGGGGCTTTGGTGTTGTTTACATGAGACTCAGGTCCTCAGAGAGTGTTCAAAAAACTTCTCAATAACTTAAATTCAGATTTAAAAATCTAAAGTTTCTTGAAGTTTTAATGGGTCCCACTGAGAAAACTTCCCCAGGTTCCAGTTAGAGCAGAACAGTGCAGGCAGTGATGACAGGTGGGAACAAAGAAGGGAAAGGTGTCTCTTATGCTAACCAAACTTGCATATGTTTCATGAGTCCAGAGGACCAAAGCCTGAGCCCCAGCCCCTGGCAAGGCACATCCTGTCCCTCCCTCCTTGCTCAGGGCTCTTCCCGGGCCACTGGGATGTGGGGATGTGCAATGCCAAGGGCAGCACCATGGGGCGGCCCCTGCCAGGCTGCTGAGCAGGGACAAGGAGGCAAGGAGGCCCCAGTGCTGCCAGGCTCACTTGTCTCCTCCTCCTGCCTCAGCAACAGGGCCAGCAGCCATGGCCAAAGTGCTGCAGGAGTTGGCTGTGTCAGGGCCTTTCAGCTGCTGCCCATGCCTGTGCCCTGTGCAGCCCAGGCTGTCCTACGGTGTCCATGCCCTGCGCCTCTGTCCCTGCAGGCTGTCGTCATCCCCCGGCTGCCCCACCTGGCTGGTCCCTTCCTTTGCTGACAGCTCTGCGTCCTGCCTGCCTCTGCCTGGGCACACAACGCTTTGGGCTTGATTACCAAAGGCTTTTTTCAATTTTTACCATGCCTGTTAAATTTGAGCACAGGAACAAGGCATGCAGAGCCTACTTTCCCATAGAGGATGGTTGGAAGAGAAGACATTTGGCTCAAGAGTGCAGTTACAGAGAAAACAAGATCTGAATCTCGAATTTGGGGTGGGTTTTATGGAAATGGGTAAACTGCAATACACATTTAATTACTGTACGTAAGCAATACTCTAGTAGAATTACATGTCCACGTAAGGTTAGGAGTTATCCCTCACTAGACCTCTGACCCTTAATAAATGATACCCTCTTAAATAGCAAATTAGTGTTAGGGAGCCTTATTCTGATATTTAAGAGATTTGGTAAGAGTGGGGCTTTACAGAACCAAGAAGTCTGCTGTGACACTTTGGAACCTCATGGAACAAAGGGTCCATTTTGACACAGGGAACCCCATGGAACCAATGGTCCATTGTGATCTTGCAGATCCAAGGAGACCATTGTGACACCGAGCAACCTCTTGGAAGCAAGGGGCCATTCTGAAACCGTGAACCAAGGCTACCACTGTGACCAAGGCTACCACAGCAGAGCCTCATGAAACCCTGAGGGCCATTTGTACACCTTAAGGCTTTGTGAAACCAAAGGGCCATTGTGGCACTTCAGAGCCTTTTGGAGCCAAGAGGTCCATAGTGACACTGTGGGGCTCAATGGAACCAAGGGGCAGTTGTGGCACTGAGTGGCACCACTGAACCAAGTAGACAAATATGACACTACAGGGCCCCATGGAACTAAGGACTCATCTAATTTCACAGGACCACATGGAACCAAGAGTCCATTGTAGCATCGCAGGGCCTCATGGAATACTGAAAGACATTGTGACACTTTAAGGTCTCATTGTACCAAAGAGCTCTACAGAACCTTGTGGGACCAAGGAGGCCATTTTGACACTGCAGGGCCTTAGTTAACCAAGGGTCAGTTGTGATACTGCAGCACCAAGCAGACCACTGTGACCCTGCCAGGCTTCATGGATACAAGGGGGGACAATTGTGACACTGTGGGGCCCAATGACAGCAATGGGCCTGTGTGGCGCAGCTGGGCCTCATGCAGCCAAGGGGCCATTGTGATCCTGAGGAACCCAATAGATCCAAGGGACCACTGTGACACTGCTGGACTATCTGGAATCGTGGAGACCATTGTGACATTCTGTGATCTCATGGAACCAAGGGCACCATTGTGTCATTGTGCAGCTCCATGCAACCAAGGAAAGCATTTTGACACTGCAATGGGGCAGTGACACTTTAGGGCCCCATGGAACCAAGGGAAAAGGTAATAGGTCAGGTTAGCTTGGCCTGACTGGCTTAACTGACCTCTGCATGTTGGGAGTCTCTTCTCATGTGCCCCTGGAACATCATGACTCAGTGCATTCATTCCCATGGAAAAGAACTGTCCCTCCTGCCCAGGAACCCATGGCCAAAACTGGCCCCACAGCTCTGCTCAGGCCAGGCTGCTCTGGGCAGGGGCCCCACGGCCTCAGCCCCTCTCAAGGGCACAGCAGCAGCTGCAGCTCAGACAGGACTCAGCCCCAGCCATGGGGAAGGTGCCTGGCCAAAGGAAAAGGAGGCTCCCTGTGTGCCCTGCTCTCCTCTCCAGGAGATGCTGAGAGCTCTGCAGCCCCTGCTGCCATCCCATCTGCCCAGGCCAGCACAACAGCCACGGCCTTGTGGCCCTCAGGAGCTGTTCCTGCTGCAGGCCCAGGGCCCATGCCAGAGCTGGGGCAGCCAGAAAGCTGTGCCCATTTCTGTTCATTGCTGCCCTGATGAGGATGGATCCTAAGATACGTTGGAATTTGTTGATGAATTTTACTTTTCCAGAGGCCTCTTCTTTCTTGAGCTCTTCAGGTGAGAAATTCAGTGACAAAGTTCATAAACATTTGTTCAAAACAACCAAAAAAGATAAGCCACTGGGAATAACTCAAGTCTTCAGTTCTTCTGTGGTTAATTAGACAGATTTCAGAAGTGTGTTCAAAGTAAATAAAGTATATTGAAAACAAAGAGGAGAGAATCATTTCGTCCAGTTGCGTTTTCTTTTCTTTTTTCTAGATTGATATCAGCAATCCCCAGTTGATATTCATCCCCAGCACCTCCTAGTGCACTCTGAATAGATCTGAAAATCAAGACCCTTCATGGGTAAATACCCAGACAGTTCCCAAGGGGAAGCCTGCACTGAACAGGAGCTCTCCCCAGAAGAAGAAGGCAGCTCTCAGGAAAGGGTGCCAAGGGAAATCCTGCATTGAGCAGGAGCTGTCCCCAGCAGAAACCAGCAGCGAGAAGGAAGTGTCACAAGGGGAAGCCTGTATTGAGCAGGAGCTGTCCCCAGCAGAAACCAGCAGTGACCAGGAAGGGTCCCATGGGGAAGCCTGCACTGAGCAGGAGCTCTCCCTACAGGAAGCCGGTAGCTGCCACAATCGCTCTGACTGGGAAGAATCCAGGGAACATCAGTTGTCCCACAGAGATGTCGGCAGCTACCTAGAAGTGTCGGATTGGGAAGAGTGCGTTGGCCAAGAGGTTTTTCAAGACGAAGATTCTTTTGTAGAGAAGGGCTCTGGAAGGCACAGAATGACACCGTCCGTGCTGTCCAACTGGGAGAATGACAGTCACCAAGACCTCCTGCAGAACACCTGGGAGCAGAGCACCTGGGCCAAGGCCTTCCTGCCAGAAGAGGACGAGTGGGACAACATCAGCGTCCTCGAGCTCTCTGAAGACAAGGACAGAGAGCGGAAACTGGCAGGTTTGGCGGGAGGCAGGTTCCTCGTGCCTCCCCCTCGCCTGGCTTGGGTTGAGGACGGGGCCGCTGAGCCGTGCCCCTTGGGGCCGCTCCGTGCCTCGCCTCCCCAGGTGGAAGCCCAGGCTCCCAGAGGACACACGGCCACCCGTGCCTTCCAGGAGCAGGTGCCAGAGGCCGGCACCCTCAGCCAGCAGCGGGCCCCCCGCCAGAAACGCCTCTCTCACCTCAGGCGGGCGCTGTGGGCCCTGCGCAGCCTGCTCAGCTGCCCCTGCCTGGCACCACAGCCCCTGGAGTAGGGCTCATGGGACCCCACTGAGCATGGCAGGACCAGGACACGTGCCATCCTTCCAAAAAGAAAAGAGAAAAGCAAACCTCACACCAACGAAGACACAAAACAAGCTAGAAGAAATACAAATAAAAACTATTAGGATAGGAATAAGAAGAAGTAGAAAACAAAGAAGATGAACAGACAGTACCAGCGTATAAGGATAGGAATTAGGAAAAGGAATAAGAAGAGTAAAAAACCTAGAAAGAAGTGAGAATATTAAGAAGAATTCAAAAGAAACATAGGACTTAGGTATAAGGACAAAACCCCCAAAAGAATAAGCTTAAGAATTAGAAATAGAATTAGAATTAGAATTAGAAGAGGAAAAAGATTATATAGAAGAAGAAGTAGTTGTAGTAAATAAAATAAGAAAAAAAGAAGAAAAAAATACTTGAAGTAGAGGAGCAAGAAGAAGCACATAGGAAGAAATAGTTATAGCAACAAGAAAGTGTAGACAAATAAGAAGAATTAGAAGAAGAAGAAGAAGAAGAAGTCTAGGATGAAGAAGAAATAGTAGTAGTGTTAAATAAAAGAAGAAGTAGAGGCAGAAGAAAAAGAAGAAGAATAGTAGTAGTAGTAGTAGCAAATAATTCTAATAAAAATTAAAAAAATAAAATGATGTTGTTGATCATGTTATTAATACATAGTTAAAATACACATCCACACATGCTCTAGAGTCACAGTACAGTTTGGGTTGGGAAGGACCTCAAAAATCGGCTACTTCCATCTGAAGATCTTACGCACTCTTTCTCACTCTCTGAGTAGTCCTTGCTCCTATTTCTTTCTATCTCTCTCCCTCACACTTCTTGGGAAATGAAATCCATGTGAAATAAAATCTGGATGTTGCCATCTTATCGTGGCATTTACGCCTCAATTTGGGCACAGGCATCTCTCCCTAAGCCAACTGGAACACATTCTCTGCCCAGCCTGTCTCCATTGCACAGCTGCTCCAGCCCTTGCAGCACCCCCATCGCTCTCCTCTGAACTCATTCTGGCAGGTCCATGTCCTTCTTATGCTGGGGCCCCCACAAACCCATGGAGCGCTGCAGGTGGGGTCTCAAAAAATTGGGCTAGAGGGCCACAATCACCTCCCTTGTCCTGCTGCCCTTGGCTCCTTCCCATGCAGCAGGGCCCAGGCCCGGCTTTCTGGGCTGGCAGCACACACTGCCGGCTCACGCCGAGCTTCTCCTCCATGCACACCCCAAGGGCTTCTCCTCAGCCCCTTCCCCGCTCAGCTCCCTGTCCCCTCAAACCCCATGCTGAGGGGGAGCTCCAGCCACTCTCTGCGGCATTGGCAAAGCCCTTCCAGGGCCCCGGGGCCAAGGCAGAGCCCTCCCTGAGGGACACCCCTCATGCCCGGCCTCCACCTGCACCTGGAGCCACCGAGCACAGCTCCCTGGCTGCGTCCATCCCGCCCATTCCTCACGGCCCGCAGAGCCCACCCTGCAAAGCCGGGCCTGGGCACGCCGGGGCTGGGGCTCTCTGCCAGTGCCACGGCGCCTCACAGGGGCTCTGGGCACAGCAGCCCTGCCAGGGACGGACATGCCTGGGGTCATGGCCTAAACACTGCTGGCAAGGAGGTTTGCCCAGGATGGCAAAACTCAAGAAAGAGGCTGAGACCACCCAAGCCCGGCCCTCCCTCCCCTGACTGCAGCTTCGGCCTGGGACTTGAGCTGCCTGACACAACCTGAGATACCATCAAGGTGACACTACTGCTCAATTACCTCTGGTCCAGGGACAAGGAAACAAGACTAAGGCAGGAGAATGGATCCACAAGAAAGCCAAAGCCAGCAGCTGTCCTGAAAATCGGCTTGGGCCAGGCTGGCCAGGGGAGGCCATCACCTCAAGGCTCCACTGCTGAGGCCACCTTTGCACACACTGCCCACAGCCAGGAAGGGAGGAGGAGAGTTCTGGGCCTGTGCTGTCACCTCTGCTCACAGGCACTGAACACCCATCCTCCCTCACACAGACTGGCTCAGCTGGAAAATCCCCACCCTGGCAAGGCCACACCCACGGGACCTTGCCATGAGGGGCAGCTGAGGAGGTGATGCCATCATCCATCCAGGAGCCCCAAAGCGCTGCCCAGGCTCCTTGCTGAGGCCTTGCAGCAGAGCACTGCTCGTGATGCAAAGGGCTGGCACAGATGCAGAGCCTGCTGCAAGGGACTTTGTCAGACTTGTGCCTGCCAGGGGAGGGAGCTGGGCCTTCCCTCCTGGCCCAAGGGTTGTGCATCAACCCTCTGAACTCAGTGTTTGTGAGGGGCCCTCAGCACCAAGAAGATCTGAGGCAGAGCAACCATGGGATGCCATTGGGATCCAGAGAGTGGGGAGGTTTTCTACTTCATCTGTCTCTGTCACTCTCCCTCCCTTCACCCATCTCTTTTCTGTTTCTCTCTCTCTCTCTGTCTTTCATTTCCTGTTGAATTAAACCCATACTATTGACTTTGGCACATGGTCTCACATCTGCACCCTAATTCAGGCACAGGCATTTCTGATCATTTGAAAAACAAGATCATAACAAGGGGCTAGAAGCCCACCCCTCCTGCGGCTCCGTGCCACTTCCAGGGGCTTTGGCTGCTGAGGGGGTGCCCGGCGAGGCCCTTTGTGACACAGGAGCATTCTGCCAGGGCCCTGGGTGACGCTGGAACCCTGTGGTGTCCAGGGGCCCTGTGACATGGCAGAGCCACGCCCTGCAGAGGGGTATATAAGGGGCGTGGGGCCCTGCGTTGCCCAGTCCCAGGAGAGCCGCTTGCTCAGGAGGAAGCAGCTCCCGGGATCTCCCTCTGCATTCCAGGAGGTCAGACCCGGAGCAGGACAAGGTGAACCCCCAGCTCCCAGGCCCTCAGCCCCTCGCCCAGCCCACTGGCAGCCCAGGCGCTCAGTGAGCAGCAGCAGGAAGCAGACAGGGCATCAGTCCTGGCAGAGGAAGAGAGCCAGGAGGCGGCCTTGGCTGGGGAGCTTGAGTTTGAGTCCCAGGGGTACACTGAAGAAGACGCAGAGATGCCCCAAGGAGAAATGGGTAAATACCAAGACGGTTCCCAAGGGGAAGCCTGCACTGAACTGGAGCTCTCCCAGGAAGAAGATGGCAGCTCACAGGAAGGGTTCCAAGGGAAATCCTGCATTGGGCAGCAGCTGCCGCCAGCAGAATCCAGCAGCTACAAGAAAGAGACCCAAGGGGAAGCCTGCATTGAGAAGGAGCTGTCCCTATCAAAAGCCAGCCTCTACCAGGAAGAAACCCAAGAGGAAGCCTGCATTGAGCAGGAGCTGTCCCCATCAAAAGCCTGCATTGAGCAGGAGCGGTGCCCTGGCGATGTCGGTATTTACGAGGAAGCCATCCAAGAAATCGCCTGCATTGAGCAGAACGCCTTCCTAGAAGAACCGGGACGCTACCATAAAGAACCCAAAGGGGAATCCTGCATTGAGCAGGAGCTGCCCAGTGCAGAATCCAGCAGCTACAAGACAGAGACCCAAGCGGAATCTTGCATTGAGCAGGAGCTGTCCCCAGTAGAATCCAGCATCAACATGGAAGAGACCCAAGGGGAATCCTGCATTGAGCAGGAGTTGCCCCCATCAGAAACCAGCAGCTACCAGGAAGGGTCCCAAGGGGAATCCTGCATTAAGCAGGAGGTGTGCCCAGCAGAATCCAGCAGCTACCAGGAAGACACCCAAGGGGAAGCCCACATTGAGCAGGAGCTGTCCCCAGCAGAAACCAGCACCTACCAGGAAGGGTCCCATGAGGAAGCCTCCAGTCAGCAGGAGCTCTCCCTAGAGGAAGCCGGCAGCTACCACGAGCTCTCTCTCTGGGATGAATGCACTGAGGAAGAGCTCTCCCAGAGTGATGTTGGGAGCTACCAACAAGAAGTTTCAGACTGGGAAGAATGTACAGCGCAAGGCCTTTCCCAAGGCCAAGTTCGTAGCTCCCAAAATCTCTCGGACTGGAAAGAGTCCAGCCAACATCAGCTGTCCCACAGAGATGTCACCAGCTTCCAAGAAGTATCAGACTGGGAGGAGTGCGTTGGCCCAGACCTTTCTCCAGAGGAGGAAACTGAAAGTAATGGAAAGAGACCATCCCTGCTGTCCAGCTGGGACAATGACAGTCACCCAGACCTTGTTCAGGACAGTTGGGAACAGAGCGTCTGGGCCAACGCTTTCCTTCCAGAGGAAGATGAATGGGACAACATCAGCACCCTCGAGATGTGTGAAGAGGAAGACAGAGAGCAAAGACTGGCTGGCGGCTTCCTCGTGCCTGCCCCTCGCCTGGCCTGGGTCGAGGACGGGGCCACTGAGCCGTGTCCCTGGGGGCCGCTCCGTGCCTCGTCTCCTTGCCATATGGATGCTCCGGCTCACAGAGGACACACAACTACCCGTGCCCTCCAGGAGCAGGTGCCAGAGGCCGGCACCCTCAGCCAGGAGCGGGCCCCCCACCACAAACGCCCTCCCGCCTCAGGCGGGCTCTGCGGGCCCTGCGCAGCCTGCTCAGCTGCCCCTGCCTGGCGCCGCAGCCCCTGGCGTAGGGCTGGTCGGGACCCTGCTGCACCAGGATGCATGTAATCCATCCTATAAAAAGAAAAAAAAAAAAGCAGACCACACACCAAAAAAGACACAGAAAGAGCCAAAAGGAGCACAAATGAAAACAGTCAGAATAAGAAGTAGAAAATGAAGAAGACGAAGACACTGTAGCAGTATATAGGAATTGGAATTAGGAAGAGGAATAAGAATAGTCAAAAAAATCTAGAAAGAATAGGAATGTTAAGAAGATTTAGAAAAAGAATAAGACTAAGGTATAAGGACAAAAACCCCAAAAAGAATAAGCTTAAGAATTAGAGTAAGAATAGGAAAAAGATTATATAGAAGAAGAAATATTCATAGTACATAAAATGAGAAAAAAAAAAGTTGAAGTAGAAGAACAAGAAGTAGAAGAAAATAAGAAGTAGTATTGGTAACAAGAAAATGAAAAAAAATAAGAACAATTAGAAGAAGAAGAACAAGAAGAAGACTAGCATGAAGAAGAAATAGAAGTAGCAGCAAATATAATAAGTATAGGCAGAAGAAAAAGAAGAATAGTAGTAGTAGTAGTGAATAATTATAATGAAAATTTTAAAAATAAAATGATGTTGATGATCATGTTATTAATACCAAGTCGAAATACACAACCACACATGCTCTGGAGTCACAGTATACTTTGGGTTGGGAAGGACCTCAAATATCATCTAGTTCCATCAGAATATCTTATGCACACTTTCTCCCTCTCTGAGTCCTTGCTCCTATTTCTTTCTATCTCTCTCCCTCACAGTTCTTGGGAAATGAAATCCATGTGAAATAAAATCTGGATGCTGCCATCTTATCGTGGCATTTACGCCTCAATTTGGGCACAGGCATCCCTCCCTAACCCAACTGGAACACATTCTCTGCCCAGCCTGTCTCCATAGCACAGCTGCTCCAGCCCTTGCAGCTTCCCCATCGTTTTCCTCTGAACTCATTCTGGCAGGTCCATGTCCTTCTTATGCTGGGGCCCCCACACACCCATGGAGCGCTGCAGGTGGGCTCTGAAAAATTGGGCTAGAGGGCCACAATCACCTCCCTTGTCCTGCTGCCCTTGGCTCCTTCCCATGCAGCAGGGCCCAGGCCCGGCTTTCTGGGCTGGCAGCACACACTGCCGGCTCACGCCGAGCTTCTCCTCCATGCACACCCCAAGGGCTTCTCCTCAGCCCCTTCCCCGCTCAGCTCCCTGTCCCCTCAAACCCCGTGCTGAGGGGGAGCTCCAGCCACTCTCTGCAGCATTGGCAAAGCCCTTCCAGGGCCCCGGGGCCAAGGCAGAGCCCTCCCTGAGGGACACCCCTCATGCCCGGCCTCCACCTGCACCTGGAGCCACCGAGCACAGCTCCCTGGCTGCGTCCATCCCGCCCATTCCTCACGGCCCGCAGAGCCCACCCTGCAAAGCCGGGCCTGGGCATGCCGGGGCTGGGGCTCTCTGCCAGTGCCACGGCGCCTCACAGGGGCTCTGGGCACAGCAGCCCTGCCAGGGACGGACATGCCTGGGGTCATGGCCTAAACACTGCTGGCAAGGAGGTTTGCCCAGGATGGCAAAACTCAAGAAAGAGGCTGAGACCACCCAAGCCCAGCCCTCCTTCCTCTGACTGCAGCTTCGGCCTGGGACTTGAGCTGCCTGACACAACCTGAGATACCATCAAGGTGACACTACTGCTCAATTACCTCTGGTCCAGGGACAAGGAAACAAGACTAAGGCAGGAGAATGGATCCACAAGAAAGCCAAAGCCAGCAGCTGTCCTGAAAATCGGCTTGGGCCAGGCTGGGCAGGGGAGGCCATCACCTCCAGGCTCCTCTGCTGAGGCCACCTTTGCACACACTGCCCACAGCCAGGAAGGGAGGAGGAGAGTTCTGGGCCTGTGCTGTCACCTCTGCTCACAGGCACTGAACACCCATCCTCCCTCACACAGACTGGCTCAGCTGGAAAATCCCCACCCCGGCAAGGCCACACCCACGGGACCTTGCCATGAGGGGCAGCTGAGGAGGTGCCATCAGCCATCCAGGAGCCCCAAAGCGCTGCCCAAACTCCTTGCTGAGGCCTTGCAGCAGAGCACTGCTCGTGATGCAAAGGGCTGGCACATATCCAGAGCCTGATGCAAGGGACTGTGTCAGACTTGTCCCTGCCAGGGAAGGAACCTGGGCCTTCCCTCCTGGCCCAAGGGTTGTGCATCAACCCTCTGAACTCTGTGTTTGTGAGGGGCCCTCAGCACCAAGAAGATCTGAGGCAGAGCAACCATGGGATGCCATTGGGATCCACAGAGTGGGGAGGTTTTCTACTTCATCTGTCTCTGTCACTCTCCTTCTCTTCCCCTCCTCTTTACTATTTATTTCTCTTTCTCTCTCGCTCTCTGTCTTTCCTGTTGAATTAAACCCATACTATTGACTTTGGCCTATGGTCTCACATTTGCACCCTAATTTGGGCAGAGGCATTTCTGATCATTTGAATAACCAGATAAAACAAGGGGCTTGAAGCCCACCCTTCCTGGGGCTCCGTGCCACTTCCAGGGGCTTTGGCTGCTGAGGGGGTGCCCGGCAAGGCCCTTTATGACACAGGAGCATTCCGTCAGGGCCCTGGGCAACGCTGGAACCCTGTGGTGTCCAGGGGCCCTGTGACATGGCAGAGCCACGCCCTGCAGAGGGGTATATAAGGGGCGTGGGGCCCTGCGTTGCCCAGTCCCAGGAGACCGCTTGCTCAGGAGGAAGCAGCTCCCGGGATCCCCCTCTGCGTTGCAGGAGGTCAGACACGGAGCAGGACAAGGTGAACCCCAGCTCCCAGGCCCTCAGCCCCTCGCCCCGCTGGCTGGCAGAGCAGGCCCTCAGCGGGCAGTGGCCGCCGGCAGGTGGCAGCTCAGGCCTGTCCCTGTTGGACACTGAGCAGGAGGGGCCCTTGGCCAAAATGGAGGGAGACTGGGAATACGACATGGATCGAGAGCTCTCCCAGTGTGGAGATGTTACCACCAAGAAGCTTTGTCTTTGGGAAGAGATGACAGTTCAAGACTTTTACCAGCAGCAAGACAAAGAAGATGACACCTACCAGGAACTGTCCCAGTGGGAAGAAGATCTGACATACCAAGAGCTGTCCCAGTGGGAAGCGGAGAGAGACCAGGAACTCTCTCCTTTGGAGGAAGATGTGCAAGGTCATCTGCACATGTACCAGTGGCAAGGAGATGACAGAGAGCCAGAGCTGTCCCAAGTGGGAGACAAGAGCAACAACAACATATGCCAAGGAGAAGACAACAGTCTCCAAAAGCTGGCTCCGTGGGAAGAAAGTGTCAGCAGCCAGGAGCTGTCTCAGTGGGCAGAAGGCATCACTTACAAGAGCTGGGACAAGCCCATGAAGCCAGAGAAGGATGAGGATGCCCAGACTTGTGCCCAGCAGGGGCCCGGCTCTCCCAGCAGCGTGGGCACCCAGGTGGCAGGAGAGGCAGCCCCTGAGCTGCCCAGCGCCTCTCCTGCCCCACAGAGCCCCACCGAGGACAAGCTGGCAGCTGCTGCAGCTGGAGCTGCTGAGGAGGAGGAGGAGCCCCCCGAGCCTTTGGCTCCCGAGGTGGGAAAGGCACCAGGTTGTCCTGCTGGCAGTGAGGAGGTGCCAAGGGCAGGGACAGAGAGCCCAGTCCCTGCCGCATGCAGCCCGCCAGGCTGCAGCCAGCCTCTGCTGGGCTTAGCGGGGCACAGCAGCTCTGAGGTGCTGCTCCAGGCTGTGCTTGAGGTCCAGACACCTGACCAACAGCCAGAAGAACAGGGGCACCTGGAGCAGAGCACGGCTGCAGAACTGGAAGCAGCAGCTGCAGAAGAACGGGAAGAGAGCCCGACCTCTGCCCCGCACAGCCCCTGCTGCCCCCGCAGCTCCTCGCCCAGCCCACTGGCAGCCCAGGCGCTCAGTGAGCAGCAGCAGGAGGCAGACAGGAAATCAGTCCTGCCAGAGGAAGAGAGCCAGGAGGGGGCCTTGGCTGGGGAGCTTCAGCTTTCCCAGGGGGACCCTGATGAAGATGCAGAGATGCCCCAAGGAGAAATGGGTAAACACCAAGACGGTTCCCAAGTGGAAGCCTGCACTGAACAGGAGCTCTTCCCAGAAGAAAATGGCAGCTCTAAGGAAGTGTCCCAAGGGAAATTCTGCATTGGGCAGGAGCTGTCCCCAGCGGAATCCAGCAGTGACCAGGAAGAGACCAAAGGGGAAGCCTGCATTGAGCAGCAGTTGCCCCTGGCAGAAATCAACATCTACATGGAAGACACCCAAGTGGAATCCTGCATTGAGCAGGAGATAAGGCGAGGATACACCAACTGCTACCAGGAAGGGTCCCAAGTGGAATCCTGCATTGAGCAGGAGATGGCTCCAGTAGAAACCAACTACTACCCAGAAGAGTCCCAAGTGGAATCCTGCATTGAGCAGGAGATAGCTCCAGAAGAAACCAGCAGCGACCAGGAAGGGTCCCAAGTGGAATCCTGCACTGAGCAGGAGATGGCTCCAGCAGAAACCAACTACTACCCAGAAAAGTCCCAAGTGGAATCCTGCATTGAGCAGGAGATGGCTCCAGCAGAAACCAGCAGAAACCAGGAAGAGTCCCAAGTGGAATCCTGCATTGAGCAGGAGATGGCTCCAGCAGAAACCCACTACTACCAAGAGGAGTCCCAAGTGGAATCCTGCATTGAGCAGGAGATGGCCCCAGCAGAAACCAGCAGTGACCAGGAAGGGTCCCAAGGGGAATCCTGCATTGAGCAGGAGCTCTCCCTAAAAGAAGCAGGTAGCTATGACGATGAGTCTGAAGGGGAATCCTGCATTGAGCAGGAGCTGCCCCCCAAAGACACCAGCAGCGACATGGAAGAGACCCGAGGGGAAGCCTGCATTGAGCAGGAGCTGTCCCTAGTAGAAACACACTGCTACCAAGAAGAGTCTCAAAGGGAAGCCGGCATTGAACAGGAGCCCTCCCTAAAAGAAGCAGGTAGCTACCACAATGAGCCTGAAGGGGAATCCTGCACTGAGCAGGAGCTGCCCCTAGTAGAAACCAGCAGCTACCAGGAAGAGATGCAAGGGGAAGCCTGCATTGAGCAGGAGCTGCCCCTGGCACAAACCAGCATCTACATGGAAGAAACCGAAGGGGAAGCCTGCATTGAGCAGGAGGTGTCCCTAGCAGAAACCAGCATTTACCAGGAAGGGTCCAGTGGGGAAGCCTGCATTGAGGAGGAGGTGCCCCCAGCAGAATCCAGCAGCTACATGGAAGAGACCCAAGGGGAAGCCTGCATTGAGCAGGACCTGTCACAAACAGAAACCAGCAGCTACCAGGAAGGGTCCCATGAGGAAGCCCCAGGTCAGCAGGGGCTCTTTCTAGAGGAAGCTGGCAGCTACCACAAGCTCTCTGTCTGGGATGAATGCACTGAGGAAGAGCTCTCACAGAGTGATGTTGGGAGCTACCAAGAAGTTTCAGACTGGGAAGAATGTACAGAGCAAGGCCTTTCCCAAGGCCAAGTTCGTAGCTCCCAAAATCTCTCAGACTGGGAAGAGTCCAGCGAACATCAGCTGTCCCATAGTGGTGTCACCAGCTATGAAAAAGTATCAGATTGGGAGGAGTGCGTTGGCCCAGACCTTTCTCCAGAGCAAGACTCTTTTGCAGAGGAGGGGTCTGGAAGCAATGGAACGAGACCATCCCAGCTGTCCAACTGGGAAAACGACAGTCACCCAGACCTCGTGCAGGACAGCTGGGAACAGAGCGTCTGGGCCAACGCCTTCCTTCCCGAGGAAGACGAATAGGATAACATCAGCACCATCGAGCTCTGTGAAGAAGACAGAGAGCGAAGACTGGCTGACAGCTTCCTCCTGCCTGCCCCTCGCCTGGCCTGGGTCGAGGACGGGGCCACTGAGCCGTGCCCCTGGGGGCTGCTCCGTGCCTCGCCTCCCCAGGTGGAAGTCCCGGCTCACAGAGGGCACAGAACCACCCGTGCCCTCCAGGAGCAGGTGCCAGAGGCCGGCACCCTCAGCCAGGAGCGAGGCCCCCGCCACAAACGCCCCTCCCGCCTCAGGCGGGCGCTGCGGGCCCTGCGCAGCCTGCTCAGGTGCCCCTGCCTGGCACCACAGCCCCTGGAGTAGGGCTGGTCGGGACCCTGCTGCACCAGGATGCATGCAATCCATCCTGAAAAAAATGAAAAAATTAAAAAGCAGACCACACACCAAAAAACCACAAAACCAGCCAAAAGGAGCACAAATGAAAACAGTTCGAATAAGAAGTAGAAAATGAAGAAGACGAAGAAACAGTAGCAGTATATAAAATTAGGAATTAGGAAGAGGAATAAGAATAGTCAAAAAAACCTAGAAAGAATAGGAATGTTAAGAAGATTTAGAAAAAGAATAAGACTTAGGTATAAGGACAAAAACCCCGAAAGAATAAACTTTAGATTTAGAGTAAGAATAGGAATAAGATTATATAGAAGAAGAAGTAGTCGTAGTACCTAAAATGAGAAAAAATAAAAAGTTGAAGTAGAAGAACAAGGAAGTAGAAGAAAATAGGAAGAAGTAGCTTATAGTAAGAAGAAAGTGTAAGAAAAATAAGAACAATTAGAAGAAGAAGAAGAAGATCTAGGCATGAAGAAGAAATAGTAAGTAGCGGTCAAATATAATAATAAGTATAGGCAGAAGAATAAGAAGAATTGTAGTAGTAGTAGTAGTAAATAATTCAACAAAAATTAAAAAATAAAATGATGTTGATGATCATGTTATTAATACCAAGTCGAAATACACAACCACACATGCTCTAGAGTCACAGTATAGTTTGGGTTGGGAAGGACCTCAAAAATCATCTAGTTCCATTAGAATATCTTACGCACTCTTTCTCCCTCTCTGAGTAGTCTTTGCTCCTATTTCTTTCTATCTCTCTCCCTCACAGTTCTTGGGAAATGAAATCCATGTGAAATAAAATCTGGATGCTGCCATCTTATCGTGGCATTTACGCCTCAATTTGGGCACAGGCATCTCTCCCTAAGCCAACTGGAACACTTTCTCTGCCCAGCCTGTCTCCATAGCACAGCTGCTCCAGCCCTTGCAGCATCCCCATCGCTCTCCCCTGAACTCATTCTGGCAGGTCCATGTCCTTCTTATGCTGGGGACCCCACAAACCCATGGAGCGCTGCAGGTGGGCTCTGAAAAATTGGGCTAGAGGGCCACAATCACCTCCCTTGTCCTGCTGCCCTTGGCTCCTTCCCATGCAGCCCAGCCCAGGCCCGGCTTTCTGGGCTGGCAGCACACACTGCCGGCTCACGCCGAGCTTCTCCTCCATGCACACCCCAAGGGCTTCTCCTCAGCCCCTGCCCCGCTCAGCTCCCTGTCCCCTCAAACCCCGTGCTGAGGGGGAGCTCCAGCCACTCTCTGCGGCATTGGCAAAGCCCTTCCAGGGCCCCGGGGCCAAGGCAGAGCCCTCCCTGAGGGACACCCCTCATGCCCGGCCTCCACCTGCACCTGGAGCCACCGAGCACAGCTCCCTGGCTGCGTCCATCCCGCCCATTCCTCACGGCCCGCAGAGCCCACCCTGCAAAGCCGGGCCTGGGCACGCCGGGGCTGGGGCTCTCTGCCAGTGCCACCGCGCCTCACAGGGGCTCTGGGCACAGCAGCCCTGCCAGGGACGGACATGCCTGGGGTCATGGCCTAAACACTGCTGGCAAGGAGGTTTGCCCAGGATGGCAAAACTCAAGAAAGAGGCTGAGACCACCCAAGCCCAGCCCTCCTTCCCCTGACTGCAGCTTGGGGCTGGGACTTGAGCTGCCTGACACAACCTGAGATACCATCAAGGTGACACTACTGCTCAATTACCTCTGGTCCAGGGACAAGGAAACAAGACTAAGGCAGGAGAATGGATCCACAAGAAAGCCAAAGCCAGCAGCTGGCCTGAAAATCGGCTTGGGCCAGGCTGGGCAGGGGAGGCCAGAGCCCCCAGGCTCCTCTGCTGAGGCCACCTTTGCACACACTGCCCACAGCCAGGAAGGGAGGAGGAGAGTTCTGGGCCTGTGCTGTCACCTCTGCTCACAGGCACTGAACACCCATCCTCCCTCACACAGACTGGCTCAGCTGGAAAATCCCCACCCCGGCAAGGCCACACCCACGGGACCTTGCCATGAGGGGCAGCTGAGGAGGTGCCATCATCCATCCAGGAGCCCCAAAGCGCTGCCCAGGCTCCTTGCTGAGGCCTTGCAGCAGAGCACTGCTCGTGATGCAAAGGGCTGGCACACATCCAGAGCCTGCTGCAAGGGACTGTGTCAGACTTGTCCCTGCCAGGGGAGGGACCTGGGCCTTCCCTCCTGGCCCAAGGGTTGTGCATCAACCCTCTGAACTCTGTGTTTGTGAGGGGCCCTCAGCACCAAGAAGATCTGAGGCAGAGCAACCATGGGATGCCATTGGGATCCACAGAGTGGGGAGGTTTTCTACTTCATCTGTCTCTGTCACTCTCCTTCTCTTCCCCAATCTCTTCTCTGTTTCTCCCTTTCTCTCTCTGTCTTTCATTTCCTGTTGAATTAAACCCATACTATTGACTTTGGCACATGGTCTCACATTTGCACCCTAATTCGGGCACAGGCATTTCTGATCATTTGAATAACCAGATCATAACAAGGGGCTGGAAGCCCACCCCTCCTGGGGCTCCGTGCCACTTCCAGAGGCTTTGGCTGCTGAGGGGGTGCCCGGCGAGGCCCCTTGTGACACAGGAGCATTCCGTCAGGGCCCTGGGCAACGCTGGAACCCTGTGGTGTCCAGGGGCCCTGTGACATGGCAGAGCCACGCCCTGCAATGGTATATAAGGGGCGTGGGGCCCTGCGTTGCCCAGTCCCAGGAGAGCCGCTTGCTCAGGAGGAAGCAGCTCCCGGGATCCCCCTCTGCATTCCAGGAGGTCAGACACGGAGCAGGACAAGGTGAACCCCCAGCTCCCAGGCCCTCAGCCCCTCGCCCAGCCCACTGGCAGCCCAGGCGCTCAGTGAGCAGCAGCAGGAGGCAGACAGGGCATCAGTCCTGGCAGAGGAAGAGAGCCAGGAGGGGGCCTTGGCTGGGGAGCTTGAGTTTGAGTCCCAGGGGTACACTGAAGAAGACGCAGAGCTGCCCCAAGGAGAAATGGGTAAAGACCAAGACGGTTCCCAAGGGGAAGCCTGCACTGAACAGGAGCTCTCCCCAGAAGAAGATGGCAGCTCACAGGAAGGGTTCCAAGGGAAATCCTGCATTGGGCAGCAGCTGCCGCCAGCAGAATCCAGCAGCTACAAGACAGAGACCCAAGGGGAAGCCTGCATTGAGAAGGAGCTGTCCCAATCAAAAGCCAGCCTTTACCAGGAAGAAACCCAAGAGGAAGCCTGCATTGAGCAGGAGCGGTGCCCTGGAGATGCCGGTATTTACGAGGAAGCGATCCAAGAAATAGCCTGCATTGAGCAGAACGCCTTCCTAGAAGAACCTGGACGCTCCCATGAAGAACCCAAAGGGGAATCCTGCATTGAGCAGGAGCTGCCCCTAGCAGAATCCAGCAGCTACAAGACAGAGACCCAAGCGGAATCTTGCATTGAGCAGGAGCTGTCCCCAATAGAATCCAGCATCAACATGGAAGGGTCCCAAGGGGAATCCTGCATTGAGCAGGAGGTGTGCCCAGCAGAATCCAGCAGCTACCAGGAAGAGACCCAGGGGAAAGCCAACACTGAGCAGGAGCTGTCCCCAGCAGAAACCAGCACCTACCAGGAAGGGTCCCATGAGGAAGCCTCCAGTCAGCAGGAGCTCTCCCTAGAGGAAGCCGGCAGCTACCACGAGCTCTCTGTCTGGGATGAATGCACTGAGGAAGAGCTCTCCCAGAGTGATGTTGGGAGCTACCAACAAGAAGTTTCGGACTGGGAAGAATGCGCAGAGCAAGGCCTTTCCCAAGGCCAAGTTGGTAGCTCCCAAAATCTCTCAGACTGGGAAGAGTCCAGCGAACATCAGCTGTCCCACGGAGATGTGACCAGCTTCCAAGAAGTATCGGATTGGGAGGAGTGCGTTGGCCCAGACCTTTCTCCAGAGGAGGAAACTGGAAGTAATGGAAAGAGACCATCCCTGCTGTCCAACTGGGACAACGACAGTCACCCAGACCTCGTTCAGGACAGCTGGGATCAGAGCATCTGGGCCAACGCTTTCCTTCCAGAGGAAGATGAATGGGACAACATCAGCACCCTCGAGCTTTGTGAAGAGGAAGACAGAGAGCAAAGACTGGCTGACGGCTTCCTCGTGCCTGCCCCTCGCCTGGCCTGGGTTGAGGACGGGGCCACTGAGCCGTGCCCCTGGGGCCTGCTCCGTGCCTCGTCTCCCCATATGGATGCTCTGGCTCACAGAGGACATATAACCACCAGTGCCTTCCAGGAGCAGGTTCCAGAGGCCAGCACCCTCAGCCAGGAGCGGGCCCCCCACCACAAACGCCCCTCCCGCCTCAGGCGGGCGCTGCGGGCCCTGCGCAGCCTGCTCCGCTGCCCCTGCCTGGCGCCACAGCCCCTGGAGTAGGGCTGGTCGGGACCCTGCTGCACCAGGATGCATGTAATCCATCCTGAAAAAAATGAAAAAATTAAAAAGCAGACCACACACCAAAAAAGACACAAAACGAGCCAAAAGGAGCATAAATGAAAACAGTCAGAATAAGAAGATGTAGAAAATGAAGAACATGAAGAAACATATATAGAAACATATATAGAAAGCCGTATATAAGAATAGGAATTAGGAAGAGGAATAAGAATAGTCAAAACAACCTAGAAAGAATAGGAATGTTAAGAAGATTTAGAAAAAGAATAAGACTAAGGTATAAGGACAAAACCCCAGAAAGAATAAGCTTAAGTATTAGAATAAGAATAGGAATAAGATTATATGGAAGAAGAAATAGTCGTAATAAATAAAATGAGAAAAAAAAAAAGTTGAAGTAGAAGAACAAGAAGTAGAAGAAAATAAGAAGTAGTTATAGTAACAAGAAAATGAAGAAAAATAAGAACAATTAGAATAATAATAAGAAGAAGAAGACTAGCATGAAGAAGAAATAGAAGTAGCAGCAAATATAATAAGTATAGGCAGAAGAAAAAGAAGAATAGTAGTAGTAGTAGTAGTGAATATTTCTAATAAAAATTTTAAAAATAAAATTATGTTGATGATATTGTTATTAATACCAAGTCGAAATACACAACCACACATGCTCTAGAGTCACAGTATAGTTTGGGTTCGTGTGTCGGTTTCAAACAGATTTGGGAGAAACCCTCCCCTCCCCTCCGCCAAGTGGTTCGGGAATAAAGACTTCCTGAGAGAGAGCTGGAAAAGACCTGTTTATTACACAGGCAAAGCACTCTCCAGCACAATACCCGATGACAAGAGCTTCGTGCTGCTTACGGAGGGATAACAAACTTGGAAAAAAAGTAGGTGTCCTCTTGAAAGATGTTCACTGTTGCCCATCTCCGCTGGTGCTGGGAGGAAAGGGAGTTGTTATGCAGGGCTGGTCTTGATGGGGATGGGTCCCCTGTGGAAGCCCCCGGCGCTTTTCCAGGTCCCCAGTCCGGAGAGATCGGAACAGTTCCGAGGAGAGGGAGAAAAAAGGAAAAAAAAGAGGAAAAAAACCTTCAGCTATTCTACAGATCTAACTATGCTAGCTCTAAACTAACTACTAACTACTAACTCTCCCAGAGAAACAACAGCTTCTTTTGTCTTGTGGATTCCGCCTGCCCCACTTCAGTCTCAAGGTCCATCCGAGGAGCAGAGTTTTCCTGGGGAAAAACAAACTGCACTTTCCCCCCCTCCTTTTACACCCAACAGACGATTGAGGGATAAACACATCACCCTAGGACAGTAATATTCAATTCTATAGAGAGATTATTACTCTTTAGGATTCTTCTGTAGGCACAGTCAAAGCACCAAGAACCCACATCCAGATTAATACATAGACAGAACACTTGGAACACCACATCCTTGATTGGGCAGAGGTACAAAATTCCCAGGACACAAACCCTTTAAGAGCAGCACCACACATTATAGAAAATCCAGGCTACAATACAGACAACTCTCAGAAGGAAGTTGGTGCTACCCTCATGCAAATCCAGGGAAAACCACACTATTGTCTCTGGATACATCTCCCTTCACATCCCCTTATGGGCACCAGTCCTGTCCCAGATACAAGTAAATGCTATTGCAAGACTATGACACTTGAAATAATCCCTCAGGGGAGTAAAGTGCAGGTTTACATCCTTTTGGCTCTTCCTCATTAAACCTCTTCCCAAATGCTGCAGTTTTTGAAATCACTTTCTTACACTCTACCTTATTTATAGAAGCAGAAGCTCTCCACTTTCTTTTTTGTCCCTTGTTCCTGATGTGGAAAGCCCCTTTGTAAAGCTTAATTTAATTTTAAAGTTGATATACACATGCATGGTAACCATACGTCTTTTCAGCACCTTGACTTACAACTTGTGAACCCTTGTGATCACTCTGTAAACGACAGCAGAGTTTGAGTGCACAAATTACACTGTTTTCTGGGACAGGTACTTGGCATGTGGGACAATTGTGACACCTTGCGGTTGTTCCTGTAATGACTTTGAACATTTTAAGGGTAAACAGGTGGAAAAAAGAGAGAGTTAGGGGGTTTTAGTTCTGGTTTGGTCACAGGGTATTATTAACTCACCCACCACCACAGTTGAGTTTGCAGGAGAAGTTCCTCAGGACAGGCAATCCCTCCAAAATCAGTTGATGCCTCCAGAGCCTCCTCAGGCTTCCCTCCACCACAAAGATGCTCTGCAGAGTGCCCTGAAAGAGCAGACACCCCAAACACACCCAGTAAGCCACTGCTACCATAGCAACAGACTGTGGCCCCAAACATCCCTAGGAAAGCCAGGAACAGCATCAGAGTTAACCCAGTACTCCCACTGCAATGTAAATGTGTTGGTGCCTCCTGGACTTGCCATGATGGACTTGAATAAATCTAGTCCAGCCTCTCCTTAGGAAGCCTTACCTATAAACAATAACAAAACAAAAACAAAAACAGAAACAAAACAAAAAGAAAACAAAATCCCAGAAACTGACATGCAAAATGTCACAACAATACTCATTTTTCACAACATTTCCAGCAGAGATTTAAGATCCCTACCAGACCCCCAAGAACACTATAAATACCCTACCTTTCTGTCAGGATATGGACTTATCCATCATGTTCTTCAGTGGCTCTCACCATTAGCCAGAATGTCTCCAGCTGACTTAACCAATTAAGTTAGGTTTTCTCCTATAAAACCCTCCACTGGAGACTGGGGCAGCTTGAGGAAAAGTATAATGGCTTTAAAAGGTCATCCTCCTTTTTAAGGCTAAGTTAGAGACAGCCTCTTGAAAGAAGTGATTTCATATTGTCTTTGTTAGGCTTTTTCTAAGAAATTTGAAATTTTATTTAGTTTCACAGAATCATTGATGTTGGAAAAGACCCTTAAGGTCATTAAGTCCATCATTAAACTATGTGCTGAAGTGCTATATCCACACACTTTTCATATCTTTCCAGGGAATGTGACTCTTCTGGGCATCCTGTTCCAGTGGGGAAATTCTTCCTAATATTCAATCTAAACCTTCTTTGGCACATTTCAAGTCTGCTTTCTCTTGTCCTATTACTTTTTTGGGGGGTGGAGAAGAGATGAACCTCCCCTGACTGCAACCTCTTCTCATGTCGCCGCCGCAGAGAGGGATAAGGTTCCCTGAGCCCTTTTTTTTTTCCCCCAGGCTATACATTCCTAATTTCAAGAATCTTTGTCACAGGGCTAGAGCTTGAAAGTGTTGCTTTATCACAAATGTGAAAATATGTAGCTGAGGGGATGATGAAATGAGTATCCTTGCCTGTATTGCTCAAATGCACAAGAAATATGCAGGTGAGTAGGAGTTACAACTCTACAGCTGGTTTGTGGCAGAGAAGGAAGGATCTGGAGACTGCTTCTTGTTCCAATTTGGATGCAAGCAGCAGTTCTTTGGCTGTGTTTTTGTAGGTCCAAACTCGACTTTCTCATTTGGCAGAAATGCATGGCTTGGGTTTTGCTTGCAGGGGAAGAACAGGAAAATGTATTAAACTGGGCTTATTTTAATTGTGGAAGATGCATGCACACCATAGTGAAACACAATGTTAGTAAAGCTCAGTGAGCACTTGGACTACCCACTTGTCATTTATTCAATTACTCATAAAGCAATCAATGTTCATAAGAACTAGAGTAATGATCTTAATTCTTGAGGTATAACAAAGGAGGTGGAAGAAAGTCAAGAAGTTTGAGTTATGTTAAGCCTGATATTTCTGTGGTTACTTAGGATTTTTTAAATAAAATACTGTAGACAGTACTGACTTGTGTTAGCTCATAATTCTAGCCTCAGCTAGTTCTAAATCTAATGCTGGATGCAAATTAGAACCAAGTTGCATAAATTTCTAGAAACTAGAAATAAAATACTGTTCTTCAGGCTTAGGTGGATTAATCTTTGAATTATGTGTTTTATTTATGATAATCTTCATGTTCGCTCTTTTTTTCAGATCACAGTGAAAGGAGGCAACAACATGGGAATAATTCTTCCTGTAAATTGGAAGATACAGTGGATTATGCCACAAATGAAATAAGTTTCACAGGAAAAGAAAACATTATGGCCCTGGAATCACAGTGACGTTAGCAGGAGCGTGACTGACATAAGGCAGCAAGTTGTCCCAATAACTCAAACAAAACAGGCTCATTTTTAGACTAAATTCCTCCTGTGTCAGGCTCCCACCACTGTGTGTTACTGTGTCTTTACTGATGGATCAAGAAATTATTAGTTATTACAAATCTGGCCCAATGTATACAGAGCCAAGCTTATAGCTGTCAGCATCAGCTTATAGGCAAAGCCTGAAGCCACTTCAATTTTGGTTACAATGCATTATATGCTTTTCTTTACTGAGCATCTTAACACAATACCCAATCAGTATCATACACAATACCTTTACATTTACCTATAGCCTATCACAACTACTGTCCTTACTATAGTATGGTTAGTAATATCCAATCCCATTGAGTTAGGATGTTACATTTTAAGCTTAAAGTTGTTTTTCTGTTCTACTTGCAGTGGAAAATTCTTAGACCTTTTTTCTACTTGGTAAAAACATGTTTGTGTTTGCCTATGGTTTTCCTCTTTACTTGGTAAAAACATGGTTTTGTTTGTAAAAGCCTTATCCTTTGCTCTTAGCCATAAAAGCTTCCTTCCAACTCATCTTAACCTTTGTCCACTAACAACTAACTCAGCAGTCCCTAACTTAAACAGTTTTTATTCTTCTATATCAAAACTTGCTTTCATTTCTAGTGAAGCTTCTGCTAAGCATTCATATCTGTAAGACGTTCCTGTTAAATTTTCATCTTCCCCAACAGGAATTGAAATAAAACCCAAACTGCAGCAGGACGTCCACTGCAGTTTAGGTTGTTCTTCATGAGATTCTTCAAGTTGAGCACAGACATTCTGTTCAGCAGACGCACAGGCAGGGGCTTCTTGGAGCACTGCTCTGGCACCCATTCTTTAGGGCAGGGCATTGCAGGAAAAAAGAAGAGAAGCCCATCAACTACTGAAGAGGAACAGTCACTGACAGGAACCAGTGAGTTGAGAAATGTGAGGGGAAAAAAGGCAGAAAACATGAGGTGACAAGT
>CAJVGK010000044.1:1379549-1458987 GCA_910950805.1 Acrocephalus scirpaceus scirpaceus | reverse complement strand
GAGCCGCGGCCTGGCTGCCCTTTGCCGGGACAGTGCTCCCTTCTCCCCGGGAAGCCTTGGGGATGGTTTTCCCCAGGCCTTTAGGGCGGGTTTCCTCTGGGGGAGGGAGGGATGGGGGAAGAGAGCCCCCAGGGGCCCTGGGCTGCTCCAGCTGTCCCTCTAGGGATGTTGCACAGGGCATGGAAAGAGTGTGCAGAGTGACCAGGGCCAGCCCAGAGCTCCCCAGGCCCCTGTGCAGCTTTGGTCATGCCCAGTGACATCTGGCTCCCACAGCCTTACCCGACCCCTGGCAGTGCCCAGTTCCCTCTGGCAGAAGGGGATCCCAGCACGGCATGGAAATGGTTCTCATCTGTGCTCCCTTTTAGATCTGGTTCACAAGGTGGAATATTTCCAAGGGCTGGTGAATGATACTATGAAGAAATTGCAGAATGCTGGAGGCAAGTTATGAATTTCCCTTTTTACTGAAAGAATAATCAATCTCAAGCTGGCAAGAGCTCTCTCATGTGCCATTTTCATTAAGGACAACACAGGCTGGAAGGACTCTGCAAACCTTTCCCTAATCCCTTCTCGAGCCCTGAGTGATCCCCCAGGATGGCTGTCAGTGGGAGGGAGGAAGGAGCATTTAGCTGTCAATGCCCTTCCCGTGTGCAAGGCCAGGGTGTCCTTGCGTGTGCTCTGTGCAGCCACAGAGAAGAGCAGAGAGGGAAGGGGCCGGGCCCAGGGCTGTGCCCCGGGGCTGTGCCTTGTGCACATCCTTGGCCAGCCCCAGGAGCCTGAGGCTCTCCCGCAGTGCCACTGGAGCTCTTCTGTCCTGCCTTTCTTTGCAGCCAAACCTGTTGCTGAAGGTGATCTGGCTTCTCAAACCATGCCCAATACTGGGGCTCTGGGCGATGGTGAGGGTAGGTCAAGGCCTTTCTCCCTGGCAGAGCTGCCAGCTCAGAGCCCAAGCTGGCCCAGGGGGGCAACGCTGCAGGTGCCAGCACAGAGCCGTGCACGTGTGTGCCCTCGCCCTGCGCGCTCCCCTCACCGCTCCTGCGGCTCCGTGCTGCCCGTGCACATCAGCACAGGTGACAGAAGCTTCTGTGCCTGTTGAGTTACAGGTGTGTCTGCAGGGAGGAATTCTCCAGCTCCTTTGGTGGATGTTGCACACAAGCCCAGCTCCCATCGCAGGGGTGAGTAGTGTTTCCCTGCTGACCCCACAGGCTGAGCCCTGGGCTTGTGGGATCCCTTCCTGGAAAATGCAAATACTTTGCCCTCAGGACCTCCAACAGGAAAGTACAAAGCCACAGGACAGAAGAAACCCCACGAGCCATCTGAACTGGTGAGGCAAACGCTGAAGGAAATGACAGAACAAGGTGCGTGCATGTCCCTGAGCCTTGTGCTGAGACTCAGCAGCCGGGCCCTTTCTCTGCACATCTGGACACGCCGTGCCCGGCACAGCGGGAAGGGATCCATGGCAGCCTCGCTGCCCCGCTGCTGCTTTCACACCCTGCAGGGCTGTTTGCCAGCCTGGCCTGGCTGCAGCTTCTCCCCAGCCTCTGCAGGAAGGCATTTGGCATCAGCTGCCAGGGAGCCCCAACTGCCCCAGGGGTCATGCACACCCTGCGAAGATCCCTGCAATTTCCCAGTCTCTGGGTAGATCAGGAAGGGTGGCTGTTTGGAAATGGAGGGACCTGGCCAGCCCAAAGAGTTTTTAGGGAGTCCTGACCCACAACCATGTCTTTGACAAGTATTGCCTCCTCAAGAAGCCACTTCCTCTCTGTGGATATGTTTCCTCTGATCCAGCCGTACAACTTTTGTTCTCCAGAAGACAAAAAAGCTGTGCTGGAAGCTGCATTTCCTGGAGGTAGCAATGGATCCGTGACAGCCTCTGCTGCAGGAAGGGAGGTGATGCCAGGCACAGGCACAGTCACAGGAGGTAATTGCCTCTGGGCCTGAGCCCAGCTGAGGCTGGAGCTGCCATCTCTGCTGCTTGGCAGTGCCTGCCCTCCAGGGATGTTGCACAGGGCATGGAAAGAGTGTGGCGAGTGTCCAGAGCCAGCCCAGAGCTCCCAGGGCCCCTGTGCAGCTTTGGCCATGCCCAGTGACATCGGGCTCCCACGGCCTTACCCGAGCCCTGGCAGTTCCCAGTTCCCTAAGGCAGAAGGGGACCCCAGCATGGCATGGAAATGGTTCTGACCTGTGCTCCTTTCTAGATGATGTTTCTGAGAATGCCTCTCCATTAGAGTGGCTGCATAAAGTTTTGAAGCTCTGGGAGCCCCGTGTAGGTATGTTCTCACTGTCCCACCAAGGAATACTCATTGACAACATGGCAGGAACCAGATGCCAGAAGTTTCTGTGGCTGTTCAGTTCCAGGTGTGTCTGCAGAGAGGACTGCTCAAGCTCCTTTGCTCATTCATGCAGGCAAGCCCAGCTCCCACAGCAGGGGTGAGTAGTGTGTCCCTGCTGACCCTACAGGCTGAGCCCTGGGCTTGTGGGATCCACTCAGAAATGGAACTATTTTCTGTTCAGGGCCTCCAACAGGGAAGTACAAAGCCACAGGACAGAAGAAATCGCTTGAGTCAAACGACAACCTGAAACAAATTGTGAAGGAACTGCACAAAGGGTTTGGTGGGTGCATGTCCCTGAGCCTTGTGCTGAGAGTCAGCAGCCGGGCCCTTTCTCTGCACATCTGGACACGCCGTGCCTGGCACAGCGGGAAGGGATTCATGGCAGCCTCACTGCCCCGCTGCTGCTTTCACACCCTGCAGGGCTGTTTGCCAGCCTGGCCTGGCTGCAGCTTCTCCCCAGCCTCTGCAGGAAGGCATTTGGCATCAGCTGCCAGGGAGCCCCAACTGCCCCAGGGGCCATGCCCACCCTGAGATCCCTGCAATTTCCCAGTCTGGGTAGATCATCAGGGGTGTCTGTTTGAACAAGAGAGAGCCCTGTCGCAGCCTGGGCCTTTTCCTCATCCATGTCTATGACCAGTGTTGCCTCCTGAAGAGGCCACCTCCCCAGTGTGTCATGGTTTCATCTGATCCAGCTGTGCCTCTTCCTTTCTCAAGGGATGGACAGAGACGTTCTGTGGAAGGCAGCATTTCCTGAAGGAGGGAAGGCAAAGCCAGGCACAGGCACAGGCAGAGGAGGTAATTTCTGTGCCTCTGGGCCTGATCCGTGCTGAGGCTGGAGTTGCCACCTCTGCTGCTTGGCAGTGCGGGCACAGCCCGGACAAGAAAGGCACAGCCCAGAGGAATTATCCCCAGCAGGCTCAGGGCACTCGGGTACTGAGCAGCCCTGCAGGGCTCCCTGCGTGGGAGGCACGGCCCCAAACCTGGGAGGGGCTGCAAGGGGTGCCCGTGGTGAGGAAAGGGCAGAGAGGCAGAGCAAGGCTGCAGTGTGTCCTGAGAGGGCCTGGCTGTGTCCCCTTGGGCTGGGGGAGCTGTCCCAGCAGAAGGAGGGAGGGAATTTGAGAGGGAAGGAGAGAGGGTTGTGACACTGCCTGCTGCGGATTTTCCCCAGTGGTTTAGCTAGAGTTTTGCTGGGGGAGGGACAGAGCCCCCAGGGGCCCTGGGCTGCTCCAGCTGCCCCTCCAGGGATGTTGCACAGGGCAGGGAAAGAGTGTGGAGAGTGAGCAGAGCCAGTCCAGAGCTCCCCAGGCCCCTGTGCAGCTTTGGCCATGTCCAGTGACATCTGGCTGCCATGGCCTTACCCGACCGCCTGGCAGTGCCCAGTTCCCTAAGGCAGAAGGGGATCCCAGCACAGCATGGAAATTTACCTATCAATGTTCTTCCCGTGTGCAAGGTCAGGGTGTCCTTGCGTGTGCTCTGTGCAGCCACAGAGAAGAGCAGAGAGGGAAGGGGCCGGGCCCAGGGCTGTGCCCCGGGGCTGTGCCTTGTGCACATCCTTGGCCAGCCCCAGGAGCCTGAGGCTCTCCTGCAGTGCCACGGGAGCTCTTCTGTCCTGCCTTTCTTTGCAGCCAAACCTGTTGCTGAAGGTGATCTGGCTTCACAACCAACATTCAGGATGATGCCTCTGGGAGATGATGAAGGTAGGACAAGGCCTCTTCCCCTGGCAGAGCTGCCAGCTCAGAGCCCAAGCTGGCCCAGGGGGGCATCGCTGCAGGTGCCAGCACAGAGCCGTGCACGTGTGTGCCCTTGCCCTGCATGATCCTCTCTCACCTTTAGTTCAGGCCTGGTGGTTTCTTGGACAGGGAAGGCCCTGGCCCAGCCCCAGAATTTTTGAGAATCTTAGCTCTCTTTTTGATAAACATGATGCCCTGAAGATGCCAATACCAAAATAGGGAATTGTTCTTTCTGATTTACCTGTCCTTTTTCCTTTCTCAAGTGATGGACGAATATGCTCTAGAAATACTGTTTCCCAGAAGAAACAGTGGCTCATTTAAAGCCGCTGCTTCAGAAAGGATGGCCATGAGAGACAGAAACACAGGCACAGGCAGAGGAGGTAATTGCTGTTCCAGGCTCAGCCCTCGCTGGTGCCCTGTGGTAGGAGCTCTTCCCCCTGCACCCACCCTTGCATGGCCCGGCAGCAGCTAAAGCTGGAAGCACCTTGGCTTGCAGGCCTCTGGAACTCGTTCCCAGGCCCTGGGCAAGGTCCCTCCCACTGCAGCTGCTCCCGGAGCTGCCCTGAGCGCCCAGAGGCCCAAGGCACAGGAGCAGCCCCGAGCGGGAGCCCTGCCACGAGCCCAGGGTCAGAGCCAGCCCTGGCTCCCAACTGGGCAGGGGCTGCACTGGGTCCTGGCAGGGCCTGACTCCCTCTCCTGGGCCTGGGGGAGCTGTCGGGGCTGGCAGTGGCTGCTCAGGGATGGCTTTGGCCCGTGTCCCTCGCAGGAGCCACTGCTCAAAGAGCTGCGCTGCCCCTGGGCTCTCCTCCCGGCCTCTGGGCTCTGTTGGGTGGCACAGCCTGTGCCAAGGGGTGCCAAGGTGCCTGCAGGCCCCAGCTCTGGGGGAACAGAGAACGTCCTGGCCGTGTGCACCGTGCTGCCAGCTCAGCAGTGGAGCACAGCACGGGCTCACGCTCCCCATTGCTCCCGCAGGTGCAGCCAGCACCACAACTCATGTTCCTGAGTCCCAGGAGGGCCTCAGAACAGGTCTCTGTCAGGGAGCACTCTGCTGGCTAGCATTTATAGTAGACCTGCTTGCTTTGGGAATTGTATTCATTTTGTGCTGCATCAAAATCTGGTATTGCTGGAAGAGAAAACGGTGAGTGTTTTGCTCGCCTTTCCCTCAAACAGCTTCCTTTAAAGGCTCCTGGTTGTTAGGGAACATTCCCAGTGGTGCTGCTGTGGAGCTGTGCTTAGTCAGTGGTTGTCCAAATAACTCTGCTCAGGGTTCTGCTGCTGCCCAGTGCTTTCATTGGCCTCTTCATTGCTGGCCCTTGTCCTGGGGAGCCCGCTGGGGCTGCAGCCAGTGCTGGCTCCCACTGAGGCTGCCTGGCCAAGAGCAGCCCCGAGGGTACAGGGCAGAGGCAGAGCAAGGTGGGCAGAGGAAAGAGCGGGGCCCAGCTTGCCCTTGCAAGGCAGAGGCGCTCTGGGGCTCTCTCCTGGCCAGGGCCCCTGCCCAGAGCCAGGCCCTGCTGGCCGGGGCCTGGAGGGGCAGCTGTGCAGCTGGGCCAAGCTGTGCCAGCAGCTGCAGCCGTGCTGGGGAGCCGTGCCAGCTCTGGGCCCTGCTGTGCACGAGGGTCCCTGTGTGCCAGCGCCAGCGGGGGCCTCAGACACCTCCTCTCTCTACAGGAGCGCCTCTGCAGCTTCACCAGAGCAGCCAAACACCGCAGTCAAGGACAACTGGACCTGTCCTTCCCCATCTCCAATCCAGTTTCCACCGTTCCTGCCAAAGCTCCATTATAAGCTGATTGCTCTCCCGCCATGACCCAGCCTCTGGCCCTGAAGGTGCTGGCCCTGGTGTCCAGCCAGAACAGGAGTTGCAGCCCTCCTGCCAGGGCAGGTCTTGAGCATCACTGTCACCTTTGGGCTTCAGCCCTGGTGTTTCTGGGGTACCACCTGGAGCACTGGCGCAGCTCCTTCTCAGGACACAGCCTGTGCTGGGCAAGAAGCAGCCAAGCTTTGGGCTCCTGTAACATCATGTAGTATTTGTTTTACATTTATAGAAATTAGACATTTTTAGAACTAGTTACAATTTTTTTGTAGAAACAAACCCTAAAATGTTCCTTCATTTTTTGCAAAATTGCTCCAAATTATTCAAATTAGTTTTAGAATTCTTTTACACTTCTAGAATAAAAATAAAAATCTTTTACCCTTCTGGAAGCAAAAAAATATAATTGCATTGAATTGGTAATCTTTACTCGAGGAAGAAATAAGACACCCAGCCTGCTGCAGAAGCACTTTTCCCAGTGGACCTTTGTACCTATAGTCACGACCAAATTACCTAAAACCGTTTCCGAGATATTTTCTGGGATTTCTTACAAGCTCACTTCTTAGTCTTCAGAGGCAAACTTTGAGCACAGTGGGAGTCCAAGTCACTATCTTTGCTTCTGGAAGAACTCCCTCTGTTCCAGGGCAGGGCGTTCTCTCAGCTTCCTGCTTCCCTCGGGATCTCCTCCCGGCCTCTGGGCTCTGTTGGGTGGCACAGCCTGTGCCAAGGGGTGCCAAGGTGCCTGCAGGCCCCAGCTCTGGGGGAACAGAGAATGTCCTGGCCGTGTGCACCGTGCTGCCAGCTCAGCAGTGGAGCACAGCACGGGCTCACCCTGCCCATTGCTCCTGCAGACGCAGCCAGAATCACAACACGTGTTCCCAGCTCCTACAAGGGCATTGGTTTCTGTCAGGGAGCACGCTGCTGGCTATTGGTAATGCCAGACCTGCCTTTTCTTTGGCCTGCAGGTGATGAGGGACCCCTGTAAGGCTGGCAGAAAACTGGGGTCTGTCCTGAGGCACATGGGCGGGCTGTTGGCTTTTGCAGTAAGACATGCAGGGTTTGGGTGCTTTGTAAGTGCTGCATGTGGCTGAGGCTGCTTGTGAGGTTCTGTGGGGATTTGGGGTCTCTCCTATGGCACACAGGTGACTGGAGACCTCTGTAAGGCTGGCAGGGGGCTTGAGTTCCTTGTGATTTACATGGCAGTCTAGTGGTTCTTGTCAAGGCCTGGAGAGGAGCTGAGTCCTTCCCAGGGTGGGCAAGGGGCTGGAATCCTTTTGTGAGGCACACAAGGCTGTTGGGGGGTCTCTCCAAAGGTGTGCACGAATTCCTTTGTGGGGTACAAAGGGATATTTTGGGCTCTCCTAAGGTGTGCATGGATCCGTCATGAGGCACAAAGGGATATTTTGGACTCTCTCCAAAGCTGTTCAGGGATCCCTCATGAGGCACAAAGGGATAGTTATGGTTTCTCCAAAGGTGTGCGAGGATCCCTCGTGAGGCACAAAGGGATATTTTGGGCTCTCTCCAGAGCTGTGCAGGGATCCTCGTGAGGCACAAAGACAAAGATATTTATGGGCTCTCTGCTAAAGGTATGCAGGGATCCCTCATAATGCACTAAGGGATCTTTTGGGCTCTCCTAAGGTATGCAGGGATCTCTTATGAGGCACAAAGGGATATTTTGGGCTCTCTGCTGAAGTGTGCAGGGATCCCCCATGAGGTGTGCGGCAGGGTTGAACCAAAGGGGCTTTGTTATTCTCCTCAGCACAGCAAAGGGCCACTGTGGGTGGAGGTTGCACAAAGGCCGAGTTCCGGCCCGCGGGCCCGGCGGCGGGCGGAGCCCATCCCTCGGGGGCCGGGCGGGCCCTCAGCAGCCGCGGCGCCCTTGTCGGGCCGGGCCCCGGCGGGGAAGGGCCGCGGCCCCGGCCTCGGCGGGGGCTGCCGAGCAGCGCCGGAGGCCCAACAAGGGCCTCGCTGCGCCCTGGCCCTGCGCTGCAGCCAAACGCACACAGAACTTTCGTCTCCATGCACGTGTGCATTGTCCCTGCCACTGCTGCACTACCAGCTCCCTGCTGGGCGCAGGCTGCCACCAGCACGCACAACAGGAGCCTCTGTCCCCAAAGGGAGCGGCCCTGGTGTCCGGCCAGGACAGGAGGTGCAGCCCTCGGGCCAAGTCAGGGTCCGGCAACAGCTCTGGGCCTCAGCTCTGCTGTTTGTGTGGTACCATCAGCGCTGGCGCAGCTCCTTGTCTGGGCACAGCCTGGGCTGGGCAGGCAGCAGCCAGGCACGGGGCTCTTGAGAAAAAGCCACGCCTTTTTGTCTTTGCTTTCCATTTGTAGAAATTAAAATTTTAGAAATCTGTAGAAATTCTTTTTGTAGAAAGAAATCCCCAAATATGTCTTCTCTATTTCCATAGCAGTTTAGGACTTTTCAGAGTAGTTTTAGAATTCCAAAAAACTTAGAAGAATTTTATACTTCTAAAATAAAAAATAGACTTGCTTTTAATTGGTAATCTTTACTCAAGGAAGAACTGAGTGTTATAAATAAAGAGCTTGACTCGGCCAATATATCAAGCAGCAATCAATTTATTAATTAATACAGAATGGTAAAGTGTGAGCAAACAGCGCTGGGTACAGTGGGGGTTTCCCCTCCAACTGCACACCGACCGTTGATTTTCTGCTGGTATTTATTGAGGTTTTCCATAATCACTTCTCAGCAACCTTTTTTTCTAGTTTCTTCCTAATTTCTATTTTTGAAATATAATTTCTATACCTATTGTGATCAATTTCTATTGATGATGTTAAATTTTCTATACTTCAAAAGGTATGAAATCAGTGAGGTCAGAAATAACATCTTGTGATGCTGAGGTTCCCAGGACATAAATCAGTGGTGGTGGCATCCAGATTTCCTTTTTCTGAAGAAAAACACCAAAGATGAGAGATTTGGTCTTCCTCTTCAAGTCTATAAATCAGTCTTATTGGTGCCGTCCAGCTTCCAGATGGTGGTTTACCTCTTGTTTTTCCAGGATCCTTAATTTTAGTTTTGTAATAGCTCACTTCCTTCTATTTAGGTGATTACAATTCTTTCTATATATATGTTAAGGCTATAGTTCAAACCTTCTCACTACAAAGCAGTTTAAGGCTTATAATAATTTTATTTCTAAAGCAAATAACAATAATATTTCTGCATTCCTCTATCCTACGTGTCAAAAAGCCATAAAACTCATAATTGAAAAAAAAAACCAACTAAAACTTATATTGCAAAAACCTTATAGATTCAAATGATTCACATATAAGCAAGTAAAATATTAGTTCAAAAGCCCCTTTTCATGCTTCCCCGGTTTCATTCATTAAACAAATGTTTTTATGATTATCCTATGAACTTTTCCACACATTTCACAACCATAACTACAAAGGCCATCTTTTCTACCTGACACGAAACACAACCCCACATTTCACAGTCCTCCCTCTACTTGTAAAAAATTTTCATTTATTTTATTTATTCGTGTCTGGGTTTCAAGTCTGGCCAAAACTTCAGAAACTCTTCCCTTTTTGTCTTCTTTCTTCAATTTCTTTTTTTTTTGATACTTTGGATGTTTTTCCAAAACGGCTGAATTCTCCTGTAGCTAGTTCAGGATCTACAGGCACTGTAGCAACCTGCATACCTTGAATCACAGAATGGATTAATCGGATGAAGCATGGAATCAGGCATGGTAAAAACAAAAACCCCGTTAGTGAGCACAGTATTATAAACCCTAATTTCTTCCACCAAGTTCCCCCTCCGAACACCTGGTCCCACCAAGAAGCTTGAAGGATGGAATTCCATTTCTGGACTGGTACATGTGCCACTTTCTTAATTTCTGCAGCAAGATTTTTTATAGTTTCCCCATAATCATCAATTTCTACACAACATTCAGACTCATTAAATTTTCCACAAACCCCTCCTTCTTCAGTTAACAATAAACAAAAAATATTTGTCATATTGAAAGCAATGCTGATTGTCATTATCTTTAAAAAAGATTGATTAGCACAGCTTCACCATTAAAAGAAGTTTTCTTGTTGTATTTTAGATTTTTTTTTTCTTCAATCTAATATATTTTGTTGCCCATAGTGCACATCTTCAATTGGCTGCGATTATAACATGCTGCACTGACATGGGAATGTGCCATAAATACTGATTCTATGTCCTCTCTGATCTATACTGAATGATTACATTTGTTACAGGTTGTAAGGACAACAGGCTCTAACCCAGCAGCTCGTTTGTGTAGTACGTGGAGCTCGGGAGTGAGGCTATCATGACCCATTACTTTGGGTATAATGACCAACACAGTGAAAATAATCCTCAGGAGTTTCAACTCTCTACCTTTCTCAAGGCCCCTTGGGTTGCATTCCAAGGGCCGAGATATCAGTCTTCTCGGTAGCAGAATTTACATCTTGAGATTGAGATTTAATCACTGATGCTTTTGGTCTCACTGTTACTTTTAGCCTCATGAAGTTTATATGAGCCATTTTAATCCTTTTATATGTTCAGGATGGCACTCTTTATTTACAGTTGTTGCATCTTAAATTTATTTCTCTTCCTCTAGTCTAGTTAACTACTAAACTCTGGAGATGTGCCGAGTACAATAAGATTGGTCTCTACACCTCCTAATTAATACTTTTATTTGTGAGTGTCTTAAATGCACTTACAAAACTGATTCATGTGCACCCCCCTCCTTCTTATTTACTTATATAGTGTCATTGGTTCTAGTAATGCTTGGCTCCACGCAACTCTTTTGCTTTAATTTGGTACCCGTCTGGTATCTAATTGTCTTTGTTGTGCCCTATCCTTTCTAATTTTGCTCCTGGTACTTTTTGTAAATCAATCTCGGTTCGTGTTCTGTGTACCCAGGTTTCCCACCAATCTTTGTATCCCTTGTTTACTGCAGCCCACAATACTTTATCAGTTTCTTCTTCTATCTTTTTAACAATTCCAACAAAGGGCACTAGGGATCTTTCTCCTTACCAGGTTTTTATACTACAATTCTTGACACTCAATGCACCTAAAACAACCCCATGGATAACACTTACAGTTTGGAGTAGGACATTCCACTTCCTGTGGGAAATGTTGGATTTGCAACCTAAGGTATGAGCATTTTCGCGACATGCATCAGTTTTTTTTTTTTTTTCAGTCTAACTTTCAGTTCTCCAGGGGCAGAAGTGACTTTCCACTGAGATTCAGCAGGTGTCTCTGTCGGTGGGTCTACTGTGCAGGGATGCGTGCGTCCAGCTCCTTTCTGCAGTCCAAACGTGGTCAGCAGTGTTGGTGGTCAGCAGTGTTGGTGGTCAGCAGTGTTGTTGCTCAGCAGGGTTAAGTATGGACCTTCCCACCTAGGAGACAAACTTTCTTCTTCCCAGCTTTTGATTAACATCCAGTCACACAGTTTTATTTGGTGTATATTAAAACTTAAGAGGGACAGACTGAGCAATTATCCCTTTTTTTTTTCCTTTAGTTCTGTCACATATTATCCGAACTTTTGAATATGTTTCTGGATAGTCATATCTTCTGTGACTATTGATGTTTGGGATACTTCCTGGGAATAGGGCATTCCATAAAGCATTTCATATGCTGAGAGCCCTCCTATCTGCATTAGGGAGCATCCTTATATTAAGCAATGCTAAAGGTAAACATTTTACCCATGACATTTGGGTTTCAAGCATCAATTTGGTTAATTGTTGTTTTACAGTTTGGTTCATTCTCTCCACCCTGCCAGAGCTCTGAGGGTGCCAAGGGGTATGATATTCCCAGGAAATACCCATGGCTTATGTTACCCCTTTTACAATACTGGAAGTAATGTGAGAGCCTCGATCGGAATCAATTGCTCTGATAACCCCGAATCAGGGAATAATTTATTCTAACAAAGTTTTTAACTACAAACTTGGCCATGGCTCTTGCAGCTGGGTAAGCCTCCACCCAATTAGTTAATTGATCTACTAATACTAACAAGTATTTCCATCTGCTGATCTTTGGCAATTCAGTATAATCCACCTGAACTCTCTCAAACGATCGGTATCTTTCTACCGCCTGTTGGGGCTTGCCTCATTATCTTTTTGTTAACCTTTTTGACAAGTCAAACACCTTTGTGTTAGCTGTTTTGCTATTAAAAACAAAACAAAACAAAAAACCACAAACAAAAAACCCAAACTAAAAAACAAACAAACAAAAAAACCAAACCCAGTACACCCATAATATTTTAAGAAATGATCCCACAAGGCACTTGTTCCTCATTGATGTAATTGGCTTAGAATCTTTTGAGCATAAGCTTTAGGTAAAATTTATCTTCCATCTGGGAGTACCCATTTTCCCTGATCCCCCCTTTTTTTTTTTTTTTTTGCTTTTGCTTCTAGCCTTCTTACAGTTTCCTCCTCCTGAGTGCTGTAACTTTTTGGCAACTCTTTTTGACTTGAGTTGTTATAGTATTCAACTGAATGGTTTCATCTAATTTAAGAGCTGCTTCCTTTGCAGCCTAATCAGCTATATTATTTCCTTTTCCTAAATAGCTTGACCTCTGTTGATGACCTTTTATATGTACTACAGCTATCCTCTTAGGTCCTTTCAGTGCTTTAAGCACTCTAAGTATTAATTCTTGATGGATTAACCCCTTCCCTTGGGTATTGATCAGACCTCTTCCCTTCTAAATTTTTCTAAAAGTGTGTACAATCCCAAAAGCATACTTTGAATCTGTATAAATAGTCCCCACTTTTTCTTTTAAAAGTTCTAAACCACATACAAAGTGAATAATTCACACGCTTGAGCTGACTAGCTGGAACTTATTTTTCCTTTTTCTATTACAGACATGTTTTCCCATTTTAAACACTTGAAAGACGGACCCCTGCGACTCAGCAGGGGGGAGCAGTAGCCCTGCTCCTGGCGTGGGGCAGTCCCCATCCGCCGGCCCGGCGAGGAGATCTCCAAATGGGAGATGGGAGAGGAGGAATTTCCCGTTTAGTCAGTGCAAACAAAGCCGAGCAGACCCCCCCCCCGCCACTTTCTGAACTTCCTTAACTGCTGCCACAAACTAAAAAAAACCCACACACACAAACAAAAAATCCCTTCGCTTTTAGCCTTTGCCTTCTCTTCATTTCTACGTACATAAACCTTTGTGCCTTTCAACAATTCCTGAAAACCCCTTTCCTGCCAGTCATCTAAACTTCTCAAGTTTCTTCCTGATATCTTCCCACGACTTTGCGACAAACTGAGTTTTTATTAATGCTTCCTCAACAGATGTATCAGGATCTAATCCTGAATACATTTGTATACTTTTCTTCAATCCCTCTCACTAGTCTTTAGGTGACTTACCCTTCCCTTGGTGTTCCCTAAAAGCCTTGTTTTGTCCTCTGGAGACTGCTTCTTGGATTCCCTGAATAATCATGTTCCTGAGATCAGGATTTTTTTGTTTTCTATCCTGTTCATTATTATTGTCCCAAATAAGGGCTACATTTGGCCATTTTACTTCTCCAGGGTCCCTGCTGATGGCATCTTTCCCAGATCTTTATACTAGCTTGCCTTATCATTTGCCCTTTTTTTCTGCAGTAAACAAAATGTTTAAGATTGACTGGATCCCTGTCCAGGTATAGGTGTTAGGTCCTAGAAACTGATCCAGTCTATCAGTCACCCCCAGGGGATCTTCAAGTAATTTCCCCATTTCCTTTTTAAAGGCTCTAACATCTCCAGTATTCAGGGGTGCTGATACATACCCAATAACTGGTCCCCCTTGGTTTCTTACTATTGGTATTTCTCTTAATGGATATAACTGTCCCTCCCCACCTCCATCATCGCTGTCCCCACACTTTTCTGCCCGTGCCGTTTCCCTGCCTCTTGCTCTGTGTGCTGGTGGTGAATCCGGTACCGGGAGCAGAGCCATAGGGGCTTGAGGTGCAAGGGGTGCTGGATTAGGCACCTCCGGTGGCAAAGCTGGTTGTGGTGGATAAGGAGGGGGGAGATTGTCTAGGGGGTCCCACAGTTTCTTTTCCTCTTTGATTTTAAAGTACACAGGGGAGAAGGCCAGGACCCGTGCCATAAAGCAGCATAATCACTTTTTTCCTGGTTAATAGGGTCCTTCTCATTTAAATAGACATTTAAAGTCTTACAAATCTCCCCCTGAAATGACCCATACATTGGCTAATACAAATTATCGGGTCATATAATTTCTTTAGTCCATTCCACCATACAATATTGTATCATTTTCTCCTTACTCTTTCTCTTCCTAGTTTCCCATTCATCCCAAAATTTTAACATTAACCCCAGGGCGCTGTCCTGAGGTATACCTGGTAAAGTGCTCCCTCTTTTTCCGGTACCTTTAGTACCTCTACCTTTTTACTGGTTTACACCAGTTCCTGGGTCCTTGTTTAGACATTGACCCATCTTGTTCCCACGGGTGTTCTCAGACTCGTTCTGACTTCAATACTACTTGAAATCTCCTTACTCGCTTAGGATTTTATATAAAAAGGTCCCTTCAACTAGTGCCGCTTCCCGCCTCCGATTTACTAAAGAGTAATCCCCCCAATTATTTACCGCATCCCGCCCCCGACCTTTATTAAAAAAATCCCTTCACTCACTCCGTTTTCACTCGCTTTGTTCCTTCACCTGCCGCTCCCCTCGCGGGAAGACGGAACCGAGGTTAGAAGAACTCCGCACTTGCTTCGTGGCTAGGCCACGTCTCACACACAGCACACACACACATACACCCGTCCCTTATCCCACCTAACCAAGCGATACTTACAGCCTCCTTTCTCGCCTGGGTCTTCGTGCACGAGTTATTACAGGTGACTTTACTGCAGTCTTATCTGGGTGCTCAAAATTCTTTGCTCACAATTTAACCTTAAAAATCCTCTTTTCTCCTAGGGAGGTTCCCCAGTCACTCAGGGCCACCAGAGGCAGAAACTGCCAGGGGTGGGGCGCCTCCCTGAGATCAGAGGTTCCCCTCAAGGGGTTGGAGATTGCCCGCATTCTCCACCAAATTGTTATAAATAAAGAGCTTGACTCGGCCAATATATCAAGCAGCAATCAATTTATTAATTAATACAGGATGGTAGAGTGTGAGCAAACAGCGCTGGGTACAGTGGGGGTTTCCCCTCCAACTGCACACTGACCGTTGATTTTCTGCTGGTATTTATTGAGGTTTTCCAGAATCACTTTTCAGCAACCTTTTTTTCTAGTTTCCTCCTAATTTCTATTTTTGAAATATAATTTCTATACCTATTGTGATCAATTTCTATTGGTGATGTTAATTTTCTATACTTCAAAAGGTATGAAATCAGTGAGGTCAGAAATAACATCTTGTGATGCTGAGGTTCCCAGGACATAAATTAGTGGTGGTGGCATCCAGATTTCCTTTTTCTGAAGAAAAACACCAAAGATGAGAGATTCGGTCTTCCTCTTCAAGTCTATAAATCAGTCTTATTGGTGCCGTCCAGCTTCCAGGTGGTGGTCCATCTCCTCTTCCCAGGATAATTAATTTTAGTTTGGATTAGCTCCCTTCGTTCTGTTTGGGTGATTACAATCCTTTCTATATATATATATATGCTAAAGCTATAGTTCAAACCTTCTATTAAAAACCTTATAGGCTAACATGATTCACTTATAAGCAAGCAAAATATTACTTCAAAGCCCCTTTCCATGCTTTTTCTGTTTTGTTCATTAAACAGATGTTTTTATAATTACCCTATGGTCTTTTCCACACATTTCATAACCATAACTACGAAGGCCATCTTTTTCTACCTGACATGAAACACAACCCCACATTTCACATGGTGTGTAACTGGAGCAAACGCAGCTATTTATTTATTTGGAAGATGAGTCTGCTTTTGTATGTGTTTGTGTTTGTATAGGGTGTTTATATTAAAGTCGCTGGATAAACTTCCTCCCAGGAGCCAGGCTTTTTCTTCCTGTAATTCTATTGGGTTCCAAGTGGTGGGACCATGATCAGAAGTCTGGCTGACAGCTTCTCTCCAACCTTTTCATGAGGTGGGAGGAGCAGGTGGGTTAGCAGAGGTCTGTGTTCTTAGGAGGCAAACCCCTCTCCTGTCTCCATCCTCTGGAGCAAAGCCTTGACTCACGTGGGGATGGTGACAGTCAAGGCTCAGTCCTTCACAGCCACCTTGATCTTACCCCATTGTCAGTGCCAGTTTAGCAGGAATGCCCCAAAAAGCATCTCTGTGACTGTGTCCTCTGGATACAGACATGGGGTACAGGAGAACTGCATCTTCTAAATGCTTTGACATATATAAATACACACACACATATATAAATATATCTGTATATAAAACCCACAGCTTCATCAGGCTTTACAGTTATTTACAATCATTGTTAACTAATTAACAATTGTTAATTGTTTAAGGATTGAATAAAATCAGTGTTACCAATGAACTTTTGAAGACTTTACTGATAAAGACACCTAACTTTCCTCTTGTGTTAGGTAGTGGTACTTGGGTCACACAAGGCTCTCTCCAACCACCTTGGCTCCAGGTACACCTGGACATGTTAAATGTGCCCCCTGGATTGTTTTAATTTTCTTCTCTCCTGCTCTGTCTGATGCTGACTGCAAGAAAAAAAAAAAAAAAAAAGAAGAAACAGTGAGCAGGTGAGATGGGATTCGCCTTAAAGATCATCCAGTTCCAACTCCCCTGCAATGGGCAGGGACACCTTCCAATGTCCCAGGTTCCTCAGAGCTCCATCCAACCTGGCCTTGGACAGTTCCAGGGATCCACAGCCACAGCTTTTCTGGGCAACCTGGGCTAGGGCCTCACCACCCTCACAGGGAAGAATTTTTTCCATATATCTAAGCTAAATTTCCCTTCTCTCAGTCTGAAGCCATTCCTCCTTGTCCTGTCACGCCAGACCCTTGGAAATTATCTCTCTTTATGTTTTTTGTAGGCCTCTTCAGGTACTGGAAGGCCACAATGAGGTCACCCCAAAGCCTTCTCTTCTCTGGGCTGAACAATCCCAATTCTCTCAGCCTTTCCTCACAGGACGACTGCTCCACGTTTCTGTTGCTGGGAAGGGGGTTTGACCTGACAACACTTCGTCCTCTGCCCTTCCCCATTCAGTGTAAAAATTTTTGGTTTTAGTAAGGTTACAGCTCACTCTTCACCTTCCAGACAGATATCAGACATCCCATGCCACTGTGCCCGCCAGCAGCACAAGAAATACTTCCCATTACAGGTTTCTAATTACCTGCTGTCCATGTATTAACAAATTGCTGAAGGAATCCACATCCTGTATGCCCTTGCAAGGTGAGGGTGTTTTCCGTCCATGGGGTTGGCTCTCTTTTGTGCCTGCCAAGAATTTAAGGAGATCAGGACGAGTTTGCAAGCGCAGCGATGGGTTTTGCAAGCCCAGGGATTATTCAGGGGGAGTCATGAGGGATTTGGAAAGACTCCTCACTGCCTGGGAAGGGTGGTGGGGGGGTTGTTTATCCTTTGTCACACATCTTATCTGTCTCCCTGCTCCCTGCTTTGTGTGACTGATAACCTTGGAGCAGGGGGGAATGACCGACAGATGGGCAGCCCCTGCATAATATTGGGTTTGTCTTCTCTACCCAGTGTCAGCACGGGAACAATGAAAGAGTTATTGTTCAAATATCTCTGCAAAAAGGTCCCTTTCGTCTCCTTTGCAAGCTGCTCCTTGGAGGTGGAGCAGAGTTTCGTTGCACTGCCCCCACCTCTGATGTGAAGATACCTTCTGTCTCCAGGATGTCTGTCTGCATTTCATCACACTGAAAGCAGTAGGTGCACTGTTTTACTTTTACCATGAGCAGCACAGGGAGAAAATTAAAAACCCAAAATGATCAGTCGTCAGTATTAATTCACTTAAATTTAATGTCCTAGGGTTTGGCATGCTTTGTTTGAATGGATGTTGTCCTGGATTCTCGTGTATTAATCACCCATGTGCTTGTCTGCAGTTTGGACACAGTATTGCTGGTATTATTTGTACTTTTCCGGGTCAGATTTTCCCCTGTCTGGGGAGGGGTGCAGTTTTGTGGTTATTCCTTCACATGGTCACTGTCACTTTGCATCACAGCCAGGTACGTGTTTGTAGGGAAGGACTGCAAATGTTTCTCAAGAGCAAAGCGACACACAAACTCCTGTGCATCCCTAAAGGAGCCCTGAAAAAAGCTGAAATTTGCAGCTCCTAAAAAGAACAAATTTTGCACGTAGAGCAATCAGGTTTGGGGGGTTGTTTGTTAAAGATCATTACTGATGTTTAGTTAGTTGTGGAAGGGACAGGGCCTTTCTTCATCGTGTTAATCATAAAATTATTGGTTTAAATAGAACCATGATTTAGCCCTGAATCGTTTTATGAGTCCTCTCTGTTCCTGCCCCATGAAGCTGTAAAACATTAAAATATTCATGAATGAAAGCCCATCAGGAGGCTTCCTTTGGGCACAACTATGTCAGGAAGTTGAAGTGTTTGCCCAAGTCCTTCTACCTTTTCCACCAGCCTGCCAGAAGTGAATTCCTCAGGTGTGGTTCACCAAACAGCTTTAGCACCCCAGACTACATTTGCAGAGCCCAGGTGTGGGGGGCTGGCTGACGGGCTGCCATTATTTTTTTTTTTTTTCCTACTTATTACGCTCTTAAATGATCAGAAATCTTGATTCTTGGCAGGTTCTGAACTGGTGATTTCTGATTAGGATGAGAACAGAAGTTTCCTAGAGGACCCCTTAATTTAATTAGAACGTGCTCAGTGTTGGTAATGGACTGACTACATCCCCCTAGAAATAGTTTTCCTTGAAACTTGAGGGAAGGGAGAGAGGTAACATTTGACACTTTTGGATGTGCTCATTACAGGAAATTTTAAGCTGCCCTAATGTGCCAAAGGTGCAATGCATTTATTAACCAGCAAATGGCACAAGGATGGGAGCTACACACACCAGTGTATTTGGGATTTTGTGATTTAATAGGGACTGCTCTGGACTGGGGGCCAAGTGGGGATCAGTGAAAGGTTGGGCTCCATGATCTTGGAGGTTGTTTCAACTTAATTGATTCTCTGATTTGTTTCTACAATTTAGCTTTAACATTGTGCATCTACACTAAAAACAGCTTTTTAAAATCATTCTGATACTGCATCCATAGCAGCATCCACAACTCAGTTCTCAATGGCAAGGCCCAGGAGGGAGCAGAAGACAACGGATCAGCTGGATCACCCTCAGATCCAATCCACCAAAACCATGGAATAACGGCATTTCAGACATTGGGAACTTGTAATCCTCCAGTTCCCCTCACAAATTCACACCAAAACCATGGAATTTGGCATTCTGGGCACTGGGAATTCAGAATCCTCCAGTTCCCTTCCCATATTCCCACCAAAACCATGGAATTTGGCATTCCTGGCATCAGGGATTTGGAATCTTCCAGCTCCCCTTCCAAATTTTGCATGGAATAACGACATTCTGGGTTGTCAGGAATTTTGAATCCTCCAGTTCCCCTCCCAAAGTCCCACCCAAATCATGGAATAATGGCATTCCCGGCGTTGGGAATTTCAAATCCTCCAGTTCCCTTCCCAAATTCCCATGGAATAATGGTATTCTGGGCATTGGGAATTTTGAATCCTCCAGTTCCCCTCCCACATTCCCACCAAAACCATGGAATTTGGCATTCCTGGTGTCAGGGATTTTGACTCCTTCAGCTCTTCTCCAAGATTTCACATGGAATAATGACACTCCAGGTGTCAGAAATTTAGAATCTTCCAGCTCTCCTCCCAAACTCCCATGGAATAATGGCATTCCGGGCACTAGGAATTTAATCCTCCAATTCCCCTCCTAGATCCTCACGGAATAGCAACATTCTGTTGGGAATTTTGAATCCTCCCATTCCCCTCCCAAATTCCCACCAAAACCATGGAATAATGGCATTCCTGGTGTCAGGAGTATCAAATCCTCCCATTCCCTGCCCAAATTCCCATGGAATAATGCCATTCCAGGCATCAGGAATTTGGAATGCTCCAGTTCCCCTCCCAAATTCCCATGGAATAATGGCATTCCGGGCATTGGGAATTTAGAATCCTCCAGTTCCCCTCCCAAGCTCCCATGGAATAACATCATTCTGGGTGTCAGGAACTTAGAAAAATGGCACATTTATTGCTACAGAATGGACATGTACTTGATGGCATTGGATACTACAGGTCAGAAGGAAAACTGGGAATGGCTCCGGTGGCTCCGGAATCTCCAACAAGCTCAACATCCCATCCAGGCAACTCTACAACTCAGGAATACACCAAAAACCACGGAAAAATCAAGGCAGTCAGGTGCATATTGGACACAAAGTGTAACTTTCTTTTTTTGTTTTTGTTATTGTTTTTTTAATATATTTTTTATCAAATTTTCAGCTTTTTAAAAAAAATTTTTCTCTGCTTCCCCCCCCCCTTTTTTTTTTTCTGTTTGCCCCCGTTTTTCTTTTTTAAATTTTCAATGCCTTTTAATTTTCCACCAGAAAAACTCCTGCCAGGTCAAGGGAAAAAAACCCAAAAAACCCAATTAACCCAAGCAGTTTTCATCTTCAGGATAACACATGGCAAAATAACATCTTTTAAGTAGTAAAATAAAATACCAAATTTTACTCTCCAAAAAATCTACAAAGAAGAAATACTCAGGATCTTGACAATTTATTATTATTATTATTATTATTATTATTATTATTATTATTATTATTATTATTATTATTATTATTCCTCCTTTTTAAAATACTTTAAATTTTTTTATCTGTTATATAAAAGGCTTCCTCCTGTGAAAAATAAGCCAAATGTAGTTTTTGTTTTATTTCAATTTCATTTTTTAATCCTTTTTTAACCTACTCAAGGTGTCCTACAATCTATTTTACAGCAAAAAGAGCACTAGACAAACAAAGCTTTATAACAAAAAGCCAGGCACTGATACATGGTAAAATCCTGATTTTTCTTTTTTTCCCCCTTTTTTTATCAGTTTTTTCCTCTTCTTTTCACTGCAATTGCATCTCAAGTAAAGGGAATGATAAAAGGCCACAGTCCATCATCATTTTCACAATTTTATGTAAGTTTCTAAGAATATTCAGGGATGACAATGGGAAAAACCAGCACTGTATGAACAAGAGGCGACTTCCAGTCGAGTCAGAAAGGAAGAGGGATTTTCTTGGAAAAAAATCCAATGAAATTTAAAATAAACCTAAAAAGTTTCCAAAGAAAACCAAAAAATTGATCCCTCCCAGGCCCTTGTACCCCGTTGTGTTGGAATTTCTCCTATTCCACCTCCAAGTTATTCTCTCACAGTGTTTGGAATTTTATCCTTATTTTTCCTGTGATTTTCCCTATTTTTTGCTTCTTAAAAATTCTTTCTTTTCCAGTTCCTGTGTGCTTGTTTCCACTGCATTCTCATTTCCTGTGCTATACGGGATTTTTCTAGATCCCGATTGTGTCCTGCCTCTCTTCCCTGGTTCCCAGCCCCCTGAAATCCCCAAAAAATACCACAAAAAACCTCAGGAGACTGAATCAGCACAAGCTGCATCAGCACTGTCATTGGAATGTTCCTAGACAAATGGGCAGAAAATTTGGGATGAGCATTCCCTATCCAGCAGATCCATGAATTCCTGCGGTGTAGAGGTGGGAAAAGCTGCTAAAATCTTGTTGACATGCACAAGAGCAGACCAAATATGGCAGGGCCTTAGAGATAACTTTGGTCCCTGACACACAGGCTCCTTGTCCCACTACTGGCCTTCAGAGTGTTCAGCAAGATATTTAATTCCACAATGTTGTGGAACTGGACCTTTCCAGCCGGATTTGCGCTCGTTCCTCTGTGTCTCTGCACAAAACAGAGTGCAGGAGAGAACGGCAGCAGGGGCCTTTGTTTTTGCACCGCTTCAGCTCCACAGAGATGCAGGTAAAGCGAAGAAGCCAAAGTGTTTATTAACTAATGCGAAGCAAAGGGATGAACTGGGAGGGAAGAAAGGGGATGGGCAGGGTCTGAAGGGCTGTGAGCGGGAGCTGTCCACAGGGAGGGAGAAGGCAAGAGCTATGGGAGCTTCCCACAGGCTCAGCTGTGCCAATCATCTGCTGTGCCTGGAGCTCCAGCTGGTCTCCTCTGCTCTCTAGGTGGTCTCCTCCTCCATGGTATCTTCAGGAGTTTAAGGAGCAATAATTCTTCTTCCGAATAAACACAGTTCTGCAGATATTTTGTTGAATATCTGTTGAACTACTATGTTTGTTTGGCAAGGGCTGTTGTCTCTTCTCAGGCCTTGAAGGGCTGGAAGAGCCACAGACAGATCCCAGATCTGAAGGAACCCAAGGAGACATTCCTGCCAGGGCCATCCCACCCAGCTCTCGCCGTGGCCAGGAGGGAGCAGGAGACAATGGAATAAGCCAGAAGGTGCTGGCCACGAATCCCCCCACCCACACCCCTGAAATCTCTGTGCTCTGCTCAAAACCACCCCTCATCCACACAAGGAGCAAAGCCCTTGGCAGCCACAGCAGGGATTGCAGCTCCCTGCCCAGGCATCGCAGCTCCCCCTGCCAGCCCCTGCTGCCAGCCCGCTGCCCTCACTCACGCCTCACTGTGGGCCTGGAGCTCTGCCTTCTGCTCATCAGGAACAGCCCGGCGGTCCCTGGGAACACAGAACCTGTCTCAGCTCCCTGCCGACGGCACTGCCAGCCCTGTGGCCACACGGCCCCCTGCCCCGGCAGGGCTCAGCCCGGGCCCTTGCTGCCTGCCGCCGCCCAAGGGCACGGCTGTGAGGGGCGGCAGCAGCCCCGAGGGCAGGCGGGGCTCCACGGCGCCGGGCCCGGAGGGCGCTGCCGGGGCAGCAGCCGGGGCTGGGGCCGAGCTGCGGCGGGCCGGGGACGGAGCCCGGGCTCGTGGCTCACCCATGAAGCTGATGGCCGCCTCTCGCAGGGGCTCCTGTGGGCTGTCCACGTACTCGAGAGCCTGGCGCAGGTACTCCGCTGCTCGGCTCTCGTCCTCTGCCAGCTGGAGAGAGGGGCAGGAGGGAAGGCTTGGTCTGGGCTCAGCCCCTCGGCCGGGTGCTCTCTGTGCCCAGCCCCGGCCTGCCCTTCACGCACAGCCCTGAGGCCTGGCCAGCAGCCGCTGGCGCCGGGCTCTGGAGGGGGCAGAGGGCCGGGTGCTGCCCGGGGAGCTGTGGTTCTACCCCGCAGCCCTGCTGGGCTGGGCTCCATCGGCACCCGGCCCCATCGGGGCCACAGGAGCCTGGAGCAGAGCCCGCGCGGCCCAGGGAAGGGAGCGGCGTGTGGGGCGCAGGCTGGCACCCCTGGGTGCTGCACGGGCAGGGGCCACAGCTGCCAGCCCCACACACAGGGCACCGGGGGCTGGGGCTTGTCGGGGCTGAGGCTGGGGTGTCTCCAGGCCGTCCTTACCAGATGCTCGACAGTTGTCAGAGGCTGCTCTGTCTTCAGCGCCTTCTGGAGATCCGCCTTGTGCAAAAGCCCCGCTGCACAATGCAGCGCTTCCCGAGAGGCCTGGAGAGCAGCAGAGAAGCAGAGATGGCACCGCAGCCCAGGGCACAGCACACTCGTCCCTGTGCCAAGGCCAGTGGGAGGCTGCAGCCCAGCAGGTGCCAGGGCAGGAGGCAGCTGAGCCCCCTCCCAGTGATGCAGCAGCATCACACAAATCCTCACCTTCACCATGCGCTGGTTCTCATCATGGCAGTGGAACAAGAGTGGGAGCAGGCTCTGGCTCACAATTCTCTCCAGAGCCTTCTCCCCCTCGTCCACCGCCAACTCCATCACTTTGTGAAGGAGTTGAACAGAGAGCACCTGCACATGGCTGTTGTCCTGGAGGAAAGGAAGAGGAAAAGCCCTAAGCACCAAATTCTCCAGCCCACATGGGGAAAGGCGTGACAATCCACCGAGCACAAGATTTCCAGGCAGCAGCCAGTGCCCGTGGCGGGGGGCACAGAGCCTTACATTTTCAAAAAGTTGCAGGAGAGGCTCAGCAAGCTTTGGGGCGGCGGTGCTGGATATGGGGTGGTCTTTGTTTTTGAGCACATTCATGAAGACAGAGAGGGCCTTTCTGACCACCTCTCCATCTTCATCCCTCAGCAGCTCCAGAAGGCGTTGAGACATGCTGCGTATAGGTCTGGCCTGTATGGAACACAAGGCTGTGGCTGGGAGCCATGAACGGCTGCACCACTAACACTGTCCTGGCAGTGCAACCCCACCCTGCTGCTGCAGGGCCCAGAGCCCAAAGGCCTGTCCCAAAGCACTCAGGCAGCTGAGCCGGGAGGCAGGAGAGCTGGGAGCAGCTGCCTCAGCTCCTGAAGCCCAGCCAGCCCAAAGGGCTGCTTTCCCCAGTGCAGCTTCAGCCACTGCCACCTTCTCACCATCGAGGGATCCTTGCTGAGCACCACGAGGCCTCGGAGTGCCAAGCAACACCTCTGCCTGCACTTGCTGTGCAGGTACCTCGACATGACCTTCAGGACGCTGCCACCACATTCTTTCAAGTGCAGGCACTCGAGGACCTGAAAGGCACAGGGCAGTGACAGGGGACCTGGCTGGCAGGAGCCCAGAACCGCACAGGGCCAGGCCCAGGCAGCAGCACAGGGCGCGGGCACCGTCCCAGGCAGCTGCGGCTGTCAGAGAGGGCAGAGAGCTGGGAGACAGCTCAGCAAGCTGGGGCTGGCCATCAGGCTCACCTCCACAAGGAATGCCAGGAAGGGGAGATCCCAGCATGGCTCCTCTGTCCTGAGCAGCTGGAGCAGGTGGAGTGCGATGTGGGAACAGAAGGGGATCAAGTCACCACGCATCTCCCTGACAGGAGGAAAAAGGCACCAAGACCCTGAGGTGGGAGGGGAAAACTTTTCCCAGAACTGACTTACAGAGGTGTGATCTTTCCTCAGCATCCATAGAAGGGATGTGAGCGCTTTGCAAGGCAGCCCATTCTGGGCACCCTCCTCTCCCAGCCTTTTCCATTCTGCTCGGCCATCCCTCAGTGACAAGGCCCTCAGGCCCAGGACCACAGAGACTGTGTGGGGCACCCCGGGCACAGGGCACAATTGCCAGGGGCAGCGGGGAGAAGGGGCTCTCACCTGGCCAGCAGACCCACGGCATAGTGCTGGGTATCAGCACACAGCAGCGTGTCCCAGCCGCGCTTGCGCTCCATTGCCATCACCGCTTTGTCACACCTCATGCGGCAGAGCAGAGCCTTCATGGCCTGCACTGCAAACCTGTGTGCACAGCAAAGCCCAGGTCACACTGGGAGCACTGGTGCTGGCCACAAGGGCATGGGAAGGACAGGAGGACTGGGACCTGTTGGGGTTGCTGGGAAGGCGCTGTTCCTCCGGAAGGCGCTGTTCCTCCTGGCATGCTCTCCAGAAGTTCTCAACTTCCTCTGGTGGCATCTGCTGTGTGCTGAGGACAACGTTGAAGAGCAGAGCCACAAACAGGCGGGCTGAATAAAGGTGCATCGCCTTGTAGCACTGAGGCACCTGGACAATCACCCAGAGCGCCAGAGTTGCCTGCAAAAGAAGCAGCCCAAGACAGTGCTCAGTGCCGAGGTGTCCGTGTGGCAGGGCCTCAGGGGAGACCTGGGGGGAGCCGCAGGCCTGGTGCCCCCTGAGCCTGCCCCTAGCCCAGGTTTCAGCCCAGCGCCTGAGGCAGGGAGAGGATGGAGAGCTGCTGGAGAGGCGACCTGGGGGAGAGCAAAGGCCCAGAAACTCACAGCCAGGGCAAAAACGTCCTTGTTGTCCCCATCCGACGTGCTCATCCTGTATAATGGCCAGTGCTCCATTACACAGACCAGTGTTGGCAGCACCTTCTCCACTGTGGGCCCCGACGAGCCTATGGCTGTCCACATCATTGCAGCAGCTCTGTGGGATCAGAGCTCTGTGTCAGGGGTGTCTCAGTCACAGCAGCATGCCCTGTGCAGCTGCGGGGGGCTCAGGTGACAGAGCCCCGGTGCCCTGAAGGGCGGGGAGGGAGCATGGCAGCAGGCTTGGGAAACAGAGGGGCCCGAGGGTCCTGGACCTCTCTGCCTGTCTGGCAGACCCCATTGCACAGGCTGTGCAGGGCAATGGCCCTAAAGGCTGGTGAGCCCTGAGCTCTCAAGGCAGGTGGGGCCCGTACCTGTCACACGTTGGGGCACAGCGCAGGAGGGTCAGCACCACGTCAGCTGGGTGTTCTTCAGCCAGGCTCACAATGTTCATGCGCAGCCTGGCATCCACATTTACACGGGATGCCAGACTCTGGTGAATGCTCCTGACAATGTCTGGCACCTGCAGGAGGCATGGGGAAGACTTGGAGCGCTGTCCAAGGGAGCAACTTCCCCAGCTTTCCCCAAGAAGTGCCTCCCTTCCCGCCACACTGTGCTGGCCTCAAAGGCTGACGGGGCCCAGTGGCCGTGGTTGGAGGGGACACATGATCCTGGCAGGCCTCGAGCCCTGGCCCCAGGCTGCTTACCTGCTGCTGAGCAGAGACAGCATTCTCCTTGGGAAGATCTGCAGGGGGAGCATGAATCATGGCAGCCGTGCACGGTGCCCATATTTGCGGTGCCCTGAGTCTCTCTGGGTTCGGCGTCTCTGATGGCCACGTCCTCAGTCACTGCCCTTGCCCTGTCGTCATTCACTGCAGTGTCTGAGTCTTGTGAGGGCTCAGCCAAACCTGGGCTGACATCAGGCTCTGCCTGGAGCTCGGTCAGCCCGCAGTCAGGCTCGGCTGTGCCCTCAGTTGCTGCCGTGCTGGTCTTTCTACGCCGAATGGGCACCAACTTCCGGAACATCTGCAGGAGAGCAAACGACAGGGGATGCCAGGGATGTTCCATGGAGTGCTCCAAGCACAGTGCTCGGCCGAGCAGTGACAGCAGGCCCAGCCCGGGTGGGAATGGCTGCAGGTACCTTCAGTGTTCTGTGGAAGCGGCCACGGGCGGGCTTCTGCTCTGCCGTACGTTCCATGGCTGCATCTGGCAAAGAGAGAGCACAGCCAGAGCTGAGGGGCTGCAGGAGAGGCTGGAGAACAGAGCCCAGCCCTTCGCTCCCCAGGCAGGGACAGCCCTGGGATGCCCCAGGGGATGGAGCACGGCCAGTGCGGGGGGCAGCCCCAGCCCCTCTTCCATCCTGTCCAGGGGTATGTTGACATTGGAAGGGACGGGACATGACAGCAGGGATGGGACAGGATGGGATGGGACAGGATGGGATGGGATGGGATGGGATGGGATGGATGGGATGGGATGGGATGGGATGGGATGGGATGGGATGGGATGGGATGGGATGGGATGGGATGGGATGGGATGGATGGGAGGGATGGGATGGGATGGGATGGGGCAATCTGGCTGCTGTCATTAGCCTGGTGACCAAGCTCTGCCACTCACCGTCCCGCAGAGGCTGGAACTGCTCTGGCTCTTCAGGCTGTTGTGCTGGGGCAGCTCCAGGGCCTTTCTTTTTTTTCCCCCTGCAGACTTTGAAGAGGCTGAGAAATCTGCCCGCCATGCCACAGTCTGGCCTCGAGGGCACCTTCTAGACAGATGCCTCGGGAGAGCTCAGAGTCAACAAGTGGTGCAGTTGTGCCTTGATGGCACCTGCTACAGAGATGCCTCAGGAAGGCTGCAGGACAGCAAGTCCTGCACTCTGGTCTTGAGGGCTCCTGCCACAATGACAGGAGATTCCTTGTAAAAGGTTCAGGTCACCCAATCCCACGGGCTGGCCTGGAAGGCACAGGCCACAGGGATAGGAGATGACTCGGAAAAGCTGCAGGTCACCAAGTCCTGCAGTCTGGCCGTGAGGTCAGCTGCAGGAATAGCGCCTTGGAAAAGCTCTGGGTCGGACACGAACGAGTGTGCTGTGGGGGGGCTCCTCTCAGCACCACTCTGGCACGTCCTGTCCCGTCGCGTGCTCCAAGCACTGTGGGTGGCAGTGTCACCAGCAGCACCTAGGTCACCGCGTGTCACAAAGGGCCCCTTGGCACCCTGTCCATTCCATGGACATGGTGACCAAGCTCCAACGTTCCACAAACGGCCCCTGCACACACTGCCACCTGCCCTGGGACTGTCCCCAGCCCACCCAAAGCGGCCCAGGTTGGAAGGAATCCCTCACCCCAAGTGTCTCAGACAGCCCGATGGGATCTTTAGGAATGGCTGAAACCATCAGCAAACGCTGCCCTGCTCTGCGGGCTCAGGGCAGCAGAAGGAGCCCCCAGGGCTGCCGGCGCAGCCGCAGCAGGAAGGGCACGGGGCCTTCCACAGAAGCTGGCAGAGCCCCCCTGGGACACGTCCTGACTGGTGGCCATCCTAAACCCACGGGTGTGACACAGACAAGGAACGTGTGGGCCAGGGCACCAATGCTGCTCTGAGCCCTGGGGCCCGGGGAGCACTGACATCAGCAGGTGTGGCAGAGTCCCCACCCAAGCAGACCTGCCAGCTCCTGAGCCCTGGCAGTGCTGGTTTCATCTCCAGCCACAGAGACCTGTGCCCCGGGGGGCTTCTCTGCCAGAGGGAGCCAAAGCCAACATGTATTGGGGGCTGTGCTCCCTCCTCCAGGGGCTGTTGGCAGGAGCACCTGGAGCAAGTGCTGGCAACTCTTGGTCTCTGTCAGAAGCTCTTACTCCGAGCTGTGGTGATTCATCTTTCTTAAATGATTGTTCTGTTTCCCCCCAAAATGTATAAGTTGTAATCTCTCGCCAGAATGTGTTCATTGTAACCCCTGTCCATCACCTCATCCTCTCTCAATGGCTTACCCAATCCCTCCTACCTTCTGTTCCCATTAGTTCCTAAGCTGTGTTCTCCTCCCCTATCAGTATCCCATTGGTCCAAGCCTTAGATCCGCCCTCTGGCAGGACCTCTCTCATTAGGCTGAACCAGGAGGTTTTGCTCTCTCTCTGCTCTCTGGCTCTGGCCTTGGCCCTCTCTGCCTCTGCCTCTGGCTGGGGCCTGGCTCTGGGCCCGGGCCTGGCCTGGGCCTGGCTGTGGCCTTGGCCTTCTTGCCTCTTGCCTCTCCTTTGGGAGCCAAGCTGCACCCCCCCGGTGTGGGACCCCGAATAAAGCTCATCTGATCAGCACCCTCAGAAGCTGTGTGGTGTCTTGCCTGCCTGCATGCTGCCATTAGCTGGCACAAGCAAGAGACGGCTCCCCAGAAACTCCGGTAAGGCTTTTGTACCTGCCCTACCTCCCGGGACCCAGAGAATGTTGCCCCCAGCCCCCCTGCAGCTGCTGGCCTGGCCTGAAAAGAGCAGGGGGGGAGAAAGCAACACCAAGCTGCAATTCTTTTCTCAAAGAAGTCATTTCCTGCGGCACAAAAACATCTTTGCTGTGAAGGGACAGAAGAATCTGGCATTTAAGAATCCTCAATTCAGGAAAGTTTTACTTCCCATTGCTCAAGTCAAGTACTTCCAAAAAGTTGCAGACTTCCCAAATTAATTGGTATGGCCTGAGAATGTCAAAGATTCGGAAGTTTGCTTCCCATCCCAAAGCAGCAACTCATTTGCCTTAACATCATCCATTGAGAGTCACTTTACAAAACATAACACTACACAGGGGCAAAAAAAAGGCCATTCTTTGGTTTGCAAATGGTTCTCTATGAAGGGATGATAATATCTAATTCTCTTAAGGAATAAAAGCTCTCAAGGAATGAAAGTCCACTCCGTGTTACAGAAGTACCCCAAACAAATGAGTAGATGGCAATCTTCTCCCTGGTACAGATATGTAAGTGGCCAGTAAAGCACAGCTCTCCCCTCTTCTTCCCAGCAGGAGAATCAGGACCACTAACAGCAAAAGTCAAATACTCCTTCTGGCCTCCATAAGCAAAGCTGTGCCAAACCACAGATGCTGCCTTCAAACTGACTCCAGTTCCAGCCTAGACCTCTCACCTTCCAGACAGCTCCTTCCCCAACACGCCCGCCAACACCAGCACCCCCTAAACACCCGCACAGAAGCCCTCCACATCCCACCAGTAGCCCCAGCTGTTCCCATCTCTCCAAGGAGCTTTCCCACCCTCCAGCAGACCCCCTGGTTCCCTGCCCGTGCCGTGGGATGGCACTCAGGGGGATCTGCTCCAAGGCCTTCCCCAGTAGCAAGCTCAGGCTGCCAGGCCTAGGGTTCCTGGATCATCCTTCCCACTGACCCTGCCTGTGCACGGCTGTCACATTTGCACAATTGTGCTCAGCTCGGACTTCTGCACTTAGCCAGGACTGCTGGTAAAGGATCGAGAGCAGCCTGGCAAGCTCTTGCTCCAGCTCCCTCTTTGCTCTCAGGGGAGGTAGAACATTCCACAGGAAAGACACTGGTGCCGCAAGGAGTGGGTGGCATCAGGCAGCTCTGGGGAGAGCCCTCAGCACTGCTGTGTCCTGAGGGAAAACTGTTGGCCTTGACCTGTAGGTACCCGTGCCAGCCTAAAATCAGCTGCCTCAGCTTCCAGGACTTCTCTTGGCCTGCATCCTGACGTGGATGCAGGACTGCTGCGAGGCACTGCTGGGACCCAGTGGGACAAGACTGGCTGTGTCATGTCCATGTAGCACGCCTCACACAGCCAGGGTCATCCCAAAACCAGACAAACACTCACGTGTCAGCAGAGAAGAGCAAAGAGCGCTGAGCTCCTCTGAGGGTATCTCAGCTGGGCTCGATCCAGAACATGCCTCCATTTTAAGGCCTGCTAGTGCCAAGCTGCCAGAGATGCCTACCTTGTTCTCTCCAAGATGCACAGGAAGAGTCAATGAGCAGGATGCCTTGGGAGGCAAAACTTCCAAGTCTTTCCTGAGGCCAGGGAGACACCAAGATGAGCCGAGACTCTCTCCATGCATCCTGGCCCACACAGCCCAGCTCTGTGCTGGCCCTGGGCCAGAGCAGCTTCCAGCAAGCAAAAGGCAAATGCATATTGCCAAGAGTTGAAACACAGCAGACAGGTGAGATGTGAAAAGTGTGTGCCTAAAGGTCTTTGAATTCACAGGTCTCAAAGAGAGCTTTGGGGCACACAGATGGACAGAGCTGCTCCTGCTCACACCTCTGTCCAAAGGGGGGTAACACACCCTGCTGCAGCTGCTTGGGTTGGTCTCTGCAGGTCCAGGTGGATGCCCAACCTGCTCTTCACAGCCTGCTCCCTTGCCCTGCCCCTCTGCCAAGTGCAAGGGGCCTCAAGGACTGAAAGGACCACAGAGAGCCAAAGGGAGACACTTGCACCTACCTCACTGGGAGCTCCTTGGAATGCACTTTCCTTGCGAAGCAAGCCCCTTTCTCCAAAGGCATTTCCCCAAATGTGAAGCTTTCCTGGGGAACGCACTCTTAAAAAAAGACGGGCAAGGCTGAATTACTTCTGGTCCTTTCAGGACAGGCACTCCAGCTCTCGCTCGTATTCCCCCAAGTGTGTTCCCAGCTGGAGGTTCAGACGTGCAGCCCCAGGCCCTCTACAAACACAAGCTGCCCGCTGCCTCCTCACCTGCCTCAAGTCCTGCCTGCGGTCGCGGCAGCAAAACCAGGCTGTTCCCAGCCAGAGACCAGAGCCCTGCTCCCACAGGACACTCTTGCCAGCACCTTCCAGGACTCTCTGCTGTGCACACAGCACTTCTCATGCCCGCTCTCAACAGCCTTTGGAACACAGAGCACAACCTGGCTGGTGCTGCCATCAGCACAGCCCAAACACAGGCGGAGGCAGGAGAAGCAGGGGCTGGTTTGTGGCCATGCCCAAGAGAGACTGGAAGGGTGTCCTCCCTCTGGTCTCCCTTGGTGTTGGCTTTTTGACTGGCTCTGAGGCAGGGGCTGCGATTCTTTAGCTGTGGAGACCACAACTACACCTGGGATCCTGGTAATGCCCTACAGCACTCAGGGCACTGGCACAATTGTGTGTCCGAGTCTTGGCCACCGTGCTGCTGCTTCATTTGCCCTTAGGAAAACCCAAAGCTCCCTGTGAAGCCCTGATGGCCTCTGGTTCTGCCCTCTTCTATACCCTGTGCAGGGATGGAGCACCCAGTTGCTCCCAGTTGTCCCCAACATGGTCCCAGTTGTTCCAAGTGTTGTCCCCTGCAGTATCATTCCAGACACTCCCAGTATATCCCAGTTGCCCCCAGCATGCTCATTCCCAGTCACCCCAGTGTCCCCAGAATTGTTCTAGTTGCCCCCAGCATGATCTTACTCATTCCCAGTATATCCCAGTTACCTCCAGCCCACCCCAGTCATTCCCAGTCACTCCCAGTAGGCCTCAGTGTGGTCCCAGTTGCTCCCAGTATTTCCATGTCCATGCTCCAAGTGCTGCTCCCAGCCCTGATCCGTGGGGATGGGAATGTCCCGCTCCCTTCCCGGGGCAGGGTCACACCTGAGCCAGGTGTGCAGGGCAGGACCTTGCCCTGAGCCCAAGCCCTGTCCCACCTGCAGGATCTGCTTCCCCTGGGGCTCTTCCTGCTGCGGCCCCAAGCCCAGCTTGGTGCTGAACAAAGGGGCTGGGGCGGGGTCATCCCCCGGCGGGGGCTGCGCACCCCCTCTGCCCCCTCCCCAAATTCCCTCCTGGGGGCAGCAGGAGCTGGGGCAGGAGCCCTGTGGGGAGGGAAAAAGGGGTGACACTGGGATGGTGACACTGTCCTCCCCCATGCTTTGGGGGAGAGACACACACAGCCCCTGGGGATCCCCATTCACCTTCTCCTGCAGTGCCAGGAGGATGAACCAAAACATGGAGCCCCTAAACCACAGCAGCATCTTTGGGGTAGGGTCTGGTGGCAGCTTTGGGGGTATGGGGGGAGTCACCAAACTGCCCAAAAACCCCATCCCAGCCCCAAAGCCACTTCCTGACCCCTCAAAACACCCCACAACTCTTGTCCAGAGCACCCACAACCACTGCCTGCAAGAGAAATGGCCCCAAAACCAAAACCCCCATTCCCATCTCCCCCAAGACCCACCCAAATTCCCTCCAAGCCATGAAGTCCTGCCACGACCCAAAAACTCCCTCACAAACCCCACAAAAAGCCCCCAAGCCCTCTCCCAGCACCAAAAATGACCCCAAGGGCAGCAAAAGCCTCTCTCAGTCTCCCCATGAGTCTGTAAAACCCCTTTCAGCCCCTATGGAACTGATCAGGAGAGGCTGGTGCACAGGAACATCCACAGCCAGGAGCAGCTCAGGCACTTCAGCAGCGATTTGGGCACTTTCGGGGGGACACCCTAGATGGGGAGACCCAGGCCAGGGACTGGAACAGACAACTGGAATTCCTGGAGAACACACAGGCTCAGGTGGACACATTCTGCTGCAAAAACTACAAGATCACGGTCATGTCCCTTGGCTTGGGTGGTCCCAGAACATAAAACCCTCCCTGAGTCTTTCCCTGAACCCAAATTTGACACTCAAGTGCCAGTGAAATGATTCAGCTTTGGCTCTCTTTGCTTCATTTCTTTATTTTTACCCCAGTTATGGGTGTTTTGATGGGATAAACATGGAAATTTTTCAGGTGGAAAAAGATCTCCAAGATCCCCCAGCATTGCTTGATGTCACATGAAGAAAAAACTGGAAAGAGCAGATGAGATTTTTTGGCCTGTAAAGTCAACAAATCAGCTTTTCCCAATTAATTTCCAATGTTGATCAAAGTCTTGATGGATATTCCTGTCCCAGCATTCATCCAGGTGCCTACAGGGGTCCAAGAGGACGTGGAGACCCCCAGCCAGGTAGTGTCCAAAACTGAATCACCAGGAGTTTGGGTCACCTGGGCTCTGCCCAATGTCAGTCCTCCTATGTGGGATGGAGTTGGAGCAGAGCACGAAGCTTTTCCCACAGTCAGGGCACTCGCAGGGCTTCCCTTACTGGTGCCTCTGTTGGTGTTGGGTCAAGTGAGAGCTCCTGGAAAAGCTCTTCCCACACTGGGGACACTCGTAGGGCCTCTCCCCAGTGTGGATGCGCCGGTGCCTGACGAGGGTGGAGTTGTGCTTGAAGCCCTTCCTGCAGTCAGGGCAGCAGAAGGAAATTTAGGGGAGGATGTTCCAGAAAGAGGCTGTGGACATTGTGGCTGGAAAGCAGGAATGGAGAGTGTAGCACTAAGAACGTTTCCTTAGTGCAGATAACTGCACTTCTATGATGAGGACAAAACTTGCCTAAGCTGAACATTCCATCTCAAACCCATCCAATTTCAGGCAGGAATGCCAGGAAAAGCACTTCACTCCCTGCATGCATTAATGGATGCTGGAGTGCAGAGTGCACCCTGTGAACTCCCAGGGATTGGAGGCTGCACTGCGGGCTGCCAGGAAACACTTGCCAGGCACGGCAGAGGTTGTACATCTGTTCAAACTCATGGCAACTGCAGAGGATTCTTTTAAAGTCTCACTCTGTCCCATTGCACAGGCACTGCTCCTGCCAGCATGTAGAGGTCAGGAACAGGGACAATGCAGGTGACAGGGACGCTGGGCAAGCAGTGAGTGCTGTGCCAGCACGGCCAGAATGGTGCAAGAGGCAGCGCCAAACAGGCTGAGGCACCCAGAGCAACCCCTCTGTGCAGGCCTCGGGGTGAGCACACAGCTTCAAGAACGTCATGTGCTCATCCCACAGAGCCTTCTCTGCAACTCTGGGGTAACCCTGTCAGCTTCCTGCTGGATTGGAGAGCAGAAAGAGAAATTGTTCTCTCCTTCTGCCCATCTCAGCTACACAGAGGGGAGCATGGGAGGCCATCTCTCCATCTGTGCAGGTGTTCAAGCTAAGCCAGCCAGTCTGTAGGGTTTTAATGCAAATAAACCAGGATCAAGAACTACAACCAACAAGAAAAACCCACACCATATCTGCATTCCAAATGCCCATTTAAAGACACCTGAGCCTCAGCCACGCCCAGCTCTTCCGGGGGGCAGGGCCAACTGCTGAGATAGGGGCGTGGCTTGGGCAGGAAGGGGCGGGGCTTCATGACATAAGGCATTGGTGGGCGTGGCTAACTACATGATAAATGGCAGCTATGGGTAGGCGTGGCCTAGTGAAAGAGGTGTGGCTTTAGATATGGGGGTGTGGCCTAACCCTATGGGGCGGGGCTTGATCCATAGGAATAAAGGGAAGGTTTGAGTGGGTGTGGCTTAACACAATGGGGTGTGGCTTGCTAAAAGGGGGCATGGCTTAGCCCACCTAGGGATGATGGGCAGCTCAATGTCAGCATTGCTTAAGCAAGAGGGTATGGCTTATGAAAAGGGGCGTGGCCCTGCAGAAAAGCTGCTGCTCCACAATTGTCTCCTGCCACCATTCTTCAGCCTCACTTGGGAGAGAAAAGAGCATGGCCAGGTGGTGAAATATGCTTTGCCAGGTAAGGAAAGGGTGTGGTTAGAAGTAGGGTGGGGTCAGAGTGGCCATGGCCTCACCTGGTTGCAGTTTCACCTGGTGAGGGACAGAGTCAGGCTCCCAGGTGACCTCCAGGTTGGCAGGGCGGTTGCTGGGTGGGGCAAGGAGGTGGCAGAGCTGATGTCACCCATCAAGGTGTGCCAGGTGTGTGGTGGTCATGCCCACTCCCCACAAGCCACGTCCACCCTGGCCCCACCCTCCTGCCCTCAGGGCTGAGGATACCCAGGTGTGGCTGGGGCACGTCCACACCTCCCCCGAGTGCCAGGGTCTTGCGAGGGCAGAGCTGTCCAGTGTTGCCCTCAGCTCCAAGCATCTGGGTTCATCTGTGGGGGAAAATAACAAAATGTGGGGCATTTTCCCACCAAAAATTGGGAATTTCCAACTCTGAAATTGGTGGTTTTAACCCCAAAATATTTGGGACCTCAGGGCTAGCCATTGAAATGAATGGATAGAAAGGGACACCAAGTCTACCCAATAAAGTCAATGGGGATGTAGGTACACCAGGTCTACCCATTAACAGGGCTGGATTGGTAAGGGTTACTGGTGTGAAATGTGGGGTTGTGTTTCATCTCAGGTAGAAAAAGATGGCCTTTGTAGTTATGGTTTTGAAATGTGTGGAAAAAGGCCATAGGACAGTTATAAATGAACAAATGGAAAAAGCATGAAAAGAGGCTTTTGGACCAATATTTTGCTTGCTTATAAGTGAACAATGTGAGCTTAAAAGTTTTCACAATATAAGTTTTAAGCTTTTCCAGTTAGTATGAACTTTATAGGCTTTTAACATGTAGGATAGAAGAATGCAGAAGTATTATTATTATTGTTTGCTTTGAAAATAAAGTTATTATAAGCTTTAAGCTGCTTTGTAATAAAAGGGTTTGAACTATAGCTTTAGAATATATATATAGAAGGAATTGTAATCACCTGAATAAAAGAAGGAAGTGAGCTTATCACAGGCTAAAAATTGATGATCATGAGAAGGAAGGCTGGACAATCCTGGAAAATGAAGATAGACCACCATCTGGAAGCTGGACATCACCACCACTGATTTATGGTTGTGAGAAGGAAAGCTGAACCTCATCATCACTGGTGTTTGTTTCTGAACAAGGGAAGCTGGACATCACGTCACTGATTAACAACTCTGAGGTACAGAAATTCAATGCCACCAATAGAATTGATCACAATGGGGTATAAAAATTGGACTTCACAAATAGAAACTAGTAGGAAACTAGGAAGAAAAAACCTGCTGAGAAGTGCTTATGAAGATTCTCAATAAATACCAACAGAAATCAGCAGTCTGTGTGCAGTTGGAGGGGAGACCCCCATTGTACCCAGCGCTGCTTTGCTCACACTTTACCATTTTGTATTAAAGAATAAATAAATTGATTGCTGCTTGATATTGGCTGAGTCAAGCTCTTTATTCCTTACACTGGTTAGACTGGGAGCACTGGGAAGAACTAAAGGGAAGCTCTGGGGGAGGAACCGGAAGCACTGGGGGGGGAGTTGGAAGCACTGGGAGGGAGGAATGGGGGAAACTGAGAAAACTGGGGGAACAAAAGAATTTATGGGGGTACCCAGGTATACCTTGGTGATTTTTGGGGAGATCCACGTGATTTCTGGGGGTACCTAGGTGTACCCATGTGATTTTTTGGGAGGACCCAGGTGGTTTTGGGGTTCCCAGGTAATTTTGGGAGGGAATCCAGGTGATTTTTGGGGTTCCCAGGTGATTTTGGGGATTCCCAGGTATATCCAAGTAACTTTTGTGGGGTATCCAGGTGACTTTTGTGGGGTATCCAGGTGATTTTTTGGAGGGACCCAGGTGATTTGGGGGAGTACCCAGGTGTATCCAGGTAATTTGGGGGGGACCTTGGTGAACTTGGGGTGTACTCAGGTGTATCCAGGTGGGTTTTGGGGGGTACCCAGGTAATTTGGGGGAGATCCAGGTGACTTTTAGGAGTACCCAGATTCTTTTTGGGGGTACCCAGGTGATTTTTAGGGCACTCTGGGGATTTTTGGGCGTATCCAGGTGATTTTTGGGAGGATCCATTTGATTCTAGTGGGCACCCAGGTGTATCCAGGAGATTTTGAAGGGAACCAGGTGATTTTTTGTGCATACCAAGGTGATCTGGAGGAATATCCAGGTGTATCCAGGTGACTTCTGGGGCTACGCAAGCGGTTTTGGAGTTCCAGCATGATTTTTGGAGGTACCCAGGTGATTTTGAGGCTACTCAGGTGACTTTGGGGCAGATCCAGGTGATTTTGGGAGGTATCTAGGTGATTTTTGGGGGGTACCAAGATGATTTTGAGTATACCCAGGTAATTTTGAGGATTCCCAAGTGTTCCCACTCACCCTGACAGGCCGGGAGAAGATGACAGCCACTGTCGCATCCTCTTGGTTGACGTAGACAAAGATGACCCTCGGTGGTGGGGAGGCTGTGGGGGGACACCCCGACATTCAGGGGGCACCCCAACATTTGGAGGGCACTTAATCATGATTTTAAAGAGTTGAGATTTTAGGAGTAATTTCTATGGATCAGGGTGTAAGCTCGATAAGCAAACAGTAGGTTAATGATTATTAGATGCTTAAGCTAGAGCTACTTGTTGTATTGTTTGCCATTATGAGCTTGTTTATAGAAGGAAGTGGAGCAAGTGAACCGTTAGAAGAAGAGATTGAAACCAGTAAGAGCAATGGCCAGCACCTGGACTTTATATCAATCAATCACAAAGCAGGGGACCTTGGATCCTGCTAGAGGGTCACAGAGACCTGAGGAAGATTCTCCTGACTTCATCCTTTGAGAACACCAACCCAATTCAAGAGAAGAATTGCACACGTGTGAAGGACTAATAACCTCATTTAATACAGAGCGGGGATGGGAGGTGCTGGGGTTATGCACATGTATTGTATGTAAGATCTTGGGAAATAAATAGAGGGCAAAGAACCTTGTATGGGGCGGTCACGCCTTTTAGAGATGACTCCCTGTCCCGTGCTGCCCGCTGGTGTTAATAAAAATACCACTTTCTCACTTTAACTAGTTAGAGAGTGTCTGTCCACGATGATATCTGTTTTTAATGAGTCACACTTGGGGAGACTGTCTGAAACTTTGGAGTTTTAGATTGCTGAAAAAAGAAGAGAACCCCGCTTTGCCAGAGTGCAGCCAGTTCTCCAAGCAAAGCAGGTCTCAGGTGGGTGTGGAGAGACAGGATGGGGTTGGGGAATGTGGAGCAAGGTTGTCCACACTGGGTCAGACCTCAAGGCACAACTTCTCTGAGCAGGCCAGACCTCCTAAGGAGAGACCCTGGGTTAATATCAATCATTGAATGCTGCAAACACCTCTGCTCTAAAGAGAAAAATACACCCTTGAAACTAGGAATGTGGGTTTATTAAAAGCTCTTTGAACTATTTCTCCATAACACTAGGAAAAAAGACTTCCTAATCAACTGAACCAGACCAGAGAAAAATCAAGGCACAGCAATGGTTTGTCAGGACTTGCTTGATCCTAATGAGCCCCGTGGTGCATTTGGTGTTGAGCCCTGGAACCTCAGGGCCTGAGAGGAGATTGCACAAAACTTGCCAGGAGTCAAAGTCAGAGCAGACACCCAAAGTGCCTGGAAGCATTAGTGGGTCCAGCTATGGTCAATCCCCAACACAGGCTCCTCATGAGGTCTGTAGAGGAGAGAACTAAAGGCCAGGATTGTATAAAAACCTCTGAGAGACTCAGCATGGGATGGAAAATCCAAAGGAAAATTCAAAGTATCTTAAAAATCTTGAGTATCTCAAAGCACTATTGAGCCCCACTGTGTGTCAGTGCAAAGCCCTCAAGGGACTCATTAAAACAGATAATTGGACGCCAGGATTGCACAAAAAACTTTTTAGAGACTCAGTGGCAAAAAGAAGTACTTAAACTAACCTTGAGTACCTTGAAGTATTAATAAACCCCACTGAGTGTTGTTACTGGCTAAGAATCCCAAGGGACTCGTTAAAGCAGATAATTGGGGCCATGATTGCACAAACTTTTCCTAGAGTCAGTTTGAAAAGGGAAACACCAAGTACCCTAAAATAACTGAAGTACCTTGAAGCATTAATGAGCCCCACTGAGTGTTGTTACTGACAAAGTCTCTCAAGGGACTCATTACAGCAGAGAATTGGAGGCCAGGATTGCACAAACCTCTCAGAGACTCCAAGGCAAAAGCCAAACCCAAAGTGCTTGGAAAAACCTGCAGTCCCTGGCAGCATGAAGGAGCCCCCCAGGGCCATTGCTGACCAAGGCTCCTTCCCCAGGGACTCCTTCCAGCACATCCTGGAGGCCACTGGCATGGCAGGGGGATGCTGAGGGCAGCACAAGGGGCTGACAGTGCCCAGCCTTGCTGGGGCTGTGCCAGGAGGCCCCAGGGCCTCAGGACAAGGGGTCTCCTCAGTGTCCTTGGTGGCACAGAGGCTGCTGTGGCCCAGGGCACCAAGCCTTGGCTTCTCTTTGTCCCCACCTGTCATCACTGCCTGCAGTTCTCTGCTCTGCCTGGGGCCTGGGGACACTTTCTGTGTCGTGTCCCTCAGTGGGACCCATTAAAACTTCCAGAAACTTTGGAGTTGGCTTCTGCCTTGGAGTTCTGGAGAGGTTTCTTCAGCTCCCTCTCAGGGACTGATGTTCAGGGCCTCAGCACAAAGCCCTGAGAGGGTCATTAAAGTCCTTGTGCTGTGTCTGTGCTGATGAGCTGGGCTGAGCTCATCATCCAGAGGCAGATCCTGGCAACCAAGGAGAGCTTAAAAACACATTTCTCTGGATGAGCAGCTTTTCTGCCAGCCCAGCAGGGCTGGGGCACTGCCTGCAGCCACCCCGGGCACAGCACACAGGCACACAGGGCTTCAGCTCAGCCTGGGCTGGCAGCACAGAGCAGAGCTCACTCAGGGCTCACTGCAGGAGAAATCCTCCCAGGCTTGCAAACAGTCACTCTCTGGCTGGGGGAAGAGAAGCTGCAGCTCCTGCAGGGATCTCCTGAAGCTGCCACATCCCCCAGCTTGGAGCACCTTCCAGGAGCACTGTGGGAGCTGCTGCAGGGCAGGGATGTGGCCCTAGGGCAGGGCTGGGTTTCCCTGCTGCCCCAGCCCAGGCCCAGCACAAGGCAGCTCCCTGGGGCCAGGCTCTGCTGCAGGGCTGAGCAGCCGGGGCTGCAGCCAGGGGTGCCCAGGGCTGTGGTGCAGAGCAGGGTCCTGCAGCCCAGGGCGCTGTGCTGGCCCAGGGACTCTGCTGCCTGCCAGGGACAGCTCTCAGCCGGCCCGGGGAGCTGCTGCCAGCGCTGGGGAGAAGCTGTGGGGGGAAGGAGCCACCCTGAGCAGGGCAGCTGCTGCTGCTGCTGCTGCTGCTGCTGCTGCTGCTGCTGCTGAGAGGGGCTGTGTGGGGCAGGGCTGCTCCCAGCTCCACACCAGCCTGGGCACAGCTGCAGAGGACACTTGCCAAAAGAAGGTAAGCCTGGCATTGCTGTAAAGATCAGGAGCTTTCCTGAGAGTGTTTTCAATTTCCTGCTTGGAGAAGGATGGGAAAGTTGGGTTGATGACATAAAGATTTTGCTTTTAATATATTTTTCATATATTTCTAGCTCTGTTAGCTATGATTACATAGTTAAAAAACAACTATAATTCTTCATTAACTCTATTCAACTGCTCTTTTATGCTTTTATATGTATAATCCTTAATTAACTCTAGTAGGTTTCCTGCCATTTCTCACAGATTTTATAACAATTATCAGACTTAAATACATTCCTGAAATTCTGTATAGTCTTATTATCAGGAAAAGAACGTACAAGAAGAACATTCTGGTTTTTAACCAGAGTGTTATCAGTCATAAAAAAATGTGAGACAAAGAAGCACTTGAAACAACTCCAATGGGTTGACCCAGGGGTGTATAACTGGGGAAACTGAACATCCTTCTGGATTTTTCTGTTAAATATCCTAATTAATCAACCTTAAGAAATTGTTGAAATCAGTGGCTGGGTATGCCCCATCCCCACTGGGACACCTGGAGGTTTCCAATAAAATTCTGGTTTTTACTTTACTGTTCTAAAGGTGTTACAAAGGTCTTTTTCTCTTTTGATTATAGGCAACAGAAGGATGTGAGAAGCAAAAGAGCAACTGTAATCACAGAATCTCAGAACATTATGAGTTGAAAGGAACACAAACGATCATCAAAGTAATGTTTCAGCATTTAGAGAGAGTCTCTGCTTGCTGTCTCTGCCCTGCCCTCCCAGGCACAGCACCACCACATCTGCTCTTGTTGCTGCACTGCCCTGATCCTGTCCCTGTCATCTGGTGCTCTCAGGGAGGCTCTGGCCTTTGCAGCAGCTGAGTCAGGCACTGCCCTTGGCATTCCTGCCAGGCAGCTGTGGCCATGGCAATGGGGTGTCCAAGCTTCCCTGGGACCTGTGGGGCTGTGGGCAAAGCAGTCCATGGGAAAGGGGAATGAGCTGAGCCCCCTCCCTGAGATCCCATCATGGGCACAGCCGGGGATCTCCTTGCTGTGTCCTTCCCAGCTCTGAGCTGCCCTCCTGGCTGCAAATCTGTGCCAGAGCCCCTGGGAGTTCCCTGAATGTGCCACGGGGAAGTGCAGAGATGCCAGAGCTGAGGAAATGCTGCTGGGTTTGCCAAGGGAGCCGGGAGTGTCCTTGGCAGAAGGGGGTGCTGAGACCTTGCCCAGAGCCCTTTGGAGAGGGGGAGACATTGAGGGATCCCTGTGCTCTGGGCAGGGTCTGGTTTATCCCAGGGTGATCCAGGAGTGTGATTGTGCTCTGATTGCAGCCAAAGCTGCAAACCCAGGGCAGTTGGGAACAAGCCCATCCAGTCCCTCACCTTCCCTGAGCCACAGGGAATCCTTTGCCTCTCATCTCTCAGTGGCAAACTGTGAGTGCAGCAGGAATGCTGGGGATTTCTGACCTCAGAGAACCAGGAATGATGTGTGGGCAGGGAAATGATGGCTAAAATTCCTTCCTGCTCTCAATGTCTTTTAGAAGTGGGAATGCAGATGGCAACAAGCCTGTCTGCATTAGGAGTGATTCCAGTGACAAATCCTGAATATCCATCCTTGTCCCTCTGCCACATGGCCACAAACCCAGGGCAGCAGGGCAGGGATGCCTCCTCAAGAGCCCCCACACACAGGCCTGGCTGCTCCTGGCACACTCAGACAGCACAACTGGAGCTCAGGCAGGAACCTTGGGGAAGGTTTTCCCAGAGCAGGAACAAGGGTAGGTGAGTCACAGTGGGAGAGTCTACAGGGAATGGCCCAGGTTTGGCTGAAAGCAGCCTCTGCTGACTTGTCCCTGTCCTTTATCCATGAACAGGTGCCCATGGCCAGCCAGAGCAAATGTCCAACAGCAGCTCCATCAGCCACTTCCTCCTGCTGCCATTGGCAGACACGCGGCAGCTGCAGCTCCTGCACTTCTGCCTCTTCCTGGGCATCTCCCTGGCTGCCCTCCTGGGCAACGGCCTCATCATCAGCGCCGTAGCCTGCGGCCACCTCCTGCACAGCCCCATGTTCTTCTTCCTGCTCAACCTGGCCCTCACCGACCTGGGCTGCATCTGCACCACTGTCCCCAAAGCCATGCACAATTCCCTCTGGGACACCAGCACCATCTCCTACTCAGGATGTGCTGCACAGGCCTTTTTCTTTCTTTTCTGTGCTACAGCAGAATTTTCCTTGCTGACCATCATGTGCTACGACCGCTACGTGTCCATCTGCAAACCCCTGCACTACGGGACCCTCCTGGGCAGCAGAGCTTGTGCCCACATGGCAGCAGCTGCCTGGGCCAGTGCCTTTCTCTACTCACTGCTGCACACAGCCAATACATTTTCCTTGCCCCTGTGCCATGGCAATGCCTTGGGCCACTTCTTCTGTGAAATACCCCAGATCCTTAAGCTCTCCTGCTCAAAATCCTACCTCAGGGAATTTGGGCTCATTGCTGTTAGTGCTGGTTTGGTATTTGGTTGTTTTGTGTTCATTGTTTTCTCCTACGTGCAGATCTTCAAGGTCGTGCTGAGGATCCCCTCTGAGCAGGGACGGCACAAAGCCTTTTCCACCTGCCTCCCTCACCTGGCCGTGGTATTCCTGTTTGTGAGCACTGTCCTGTTTTCCTACCTGAAGCCCCCCTCCATCTCGTCCCCATCCCTGGATCTGGCCCTGTCAGTTCTGTACTCGGTGGTGCCTCCAGCCCTGAACCCCCTCATCTACAGCCTGAGGAACCAGGAGCTCAAGGCTGCACTGTGGAGACTGATGACTGGATGTTTTCAGGAACATTGAACTGCTGGCCAATATCTGCAAATCACTTGGAAAAAAATTTAACATTAATACCTCTTTTCCGTTTGGTTTTGGGATTTGTTTCCTTTTTTCTACTTTTTAATCCTGTCCAAAAAGAAATTTCCCTGTTTGTGCCATTTCTCATATTAATTCACTCCATATTCGCAGTGGCCACAGACTGTGTCACAGAGGGGCTGCACTTTAGGTGGTTTAAAGGAACTGAATTATCTCCCAGCCAAGTTTTCTGCAGAAAATTCCCCGCTTTTGTTCCCTTCTCTGGAGCTGCAGCAGCAATGTCTGTGTGCAGAGCTGGGGGCAGATCAGTGCTGTCTCAGTAGCTGTGCCACGGAGCAGAGACAGGGCAGCACTGCCTCAGGAGCCCCTGTTTGCACTGCCCAGAGCAGGCGTCAGCACCCCCATGGTGTTGGTGTGGGGAGATGAAGCTGAGGGAGCACAAATGCCATCAGCCCCTGGGGCCAGGAAGGGCTGGGGGACAGCAGGGAAACCCCTCAGGTTTGTGGTGGCCTCTGAAGTCACACAGAAAGTTTGTTCCCATCAGCTGGGAGTTTCCTGTGCCACTGCAGACGTTGTTCTCAGAGCCAGAGCTGCCTGGCAGCCACTCCCAAACTGCCCTGATCATTTCCTTTGCATCACCTTGGCTTTCATTACTCTTCCCTGGTCCAGATTATTTCCTCTTTCCCATTTTGTTCCCTTCCCTGCAAACAGCCCATCCCTGGTGTCCCTTTTCTCTCTGGCCCCACTCCCCATTTCAGTTTCTGACTTGGCACCATGGGAACATCCCTTGGGGAGCAGGATCATCCTCCAAGTGCTTCAGGAATTGTCTGCAGGCTCCTGCAGTGCCTCCTGCTGCTCCCTTGCCAGAGGCACCCCAGGCCAGGGGGGCCCATCTGGGCTGCTGTGTCTGGCTGTGGGGATCCCTGTTCTGGGCAAGGAGGAGGAGCTGCAGAGGCTCTGCAGGACTGACAGGATGGGCTTGGGGGCTGTGAGGAGAAGCTGAGGGACCTGGGCTGCTGGATCTTTTGAAGAGGAGGCCCAGGGCTCATCCTGCAACTGCTGCAAGGGTGGTTTCAGAGAATCCCAGAATCAGCAAGGTTGGAAAAGTCTTTGGACATCATCAAGTCCAACCTGTGCCCTGACACCACCTTGTCTCACCTGAGCCTCCTCTTCTCCAGGATAGACTATCTCAGCCTCCCTCAGTTCTTCCTCACAGGACTTGTGTTCCACACCCCTCACCAACCCTTGTTGCCCTTCTCTGGACACACTCCAGCCCCTCCATGTCCTTCCTAAATTGGGGACTGGACACAGCACTTGAGGTGCTGCCCAACCTGTGCCGAGCACAGGGGAAGAATCACTGCCCTGCTCCTGCTGGCCACACCGTTCCTGATCCATGGGAGTGCCAGGGCCTGGATGAGGGAAATGGTGGGGAGTGAGTGGGGAACAAAATCTAATTGATTGTCAGCCATGAAGGGACTTTTTTTTGTATTTGTTTAGATTGCATTAGAAGGTGCTGGGGATCAATATCAATTGGGCATTGCTGATATCAATCTGTAAACAGAAAATGGAAATTTAACAGGACAGACCAGTTCTCCCTGCATTGTTTTCAATACAGTATATTTGCTTTGAATACACCTCTGAAATCTGTCTAATTAACCACCAAAGAATTGAAAACTGCAATCATTTCCAGGGGTTTTTCTTTTTCAATTGTTTTGAGCAAATGTTTATGAGCCTTTGTCCCTAAAATCCTGAACTGAAGAGTTCAAGAAAGAAGAGGCCTCTGGAAACGTAAAATTCATCAGCAACCTCCAAGGGGCTGAGGATCCATCCTGATCAGACCAGCAATGAACAGAAATGGGCACAGCTTACTGACTGCCCCAGCTTTGGGATGGGCCCTGGGCCTGCAGCAGGAGCAGCTCTGGAGGGCCCCAAGGCCGTGGCTGTTGTGCTGGCCTGGGCAGATGGGATGGCAGCAGGGGCTGCAGAGCTCTCAGCACCTCAGCCAGAGGGGAGCAGGGCACACAGGGAGCCTCCTTTTCCCTTGGCCCAGCACCTTCCCCATGGCTGGGGCTGAGCCCTGTCTGAGCTGCAGCTGCTGCTGTGCCCTTGCCAGGGGCTGAGGCCGTGGGGCCCCTGCCCAGAGCAGCCTGGCCTGAGCAGAGCTGTGGGGCCAGAGGCGGCTGCGCTGTGCTGGGGAGAGGCCCTTGGTGCTGCCCAGAGCTCAGGGCAGCTGGCAGAGCTTGGAGGGAGCTGGGCTGGGCTGAGAGAGCCTGGCAGAGAAAGCATCAGTGTCCATCTCAGCCTGGGTGAGCGTGCAGGGGCAGGACTCAGCCCAGGCCTTGTGGGGCAGGGCCAGCGCCTGGGGAAGGCATTGAAAACAGGCAAGGGGCCCAGAGAGGAGGCTGCTCTGTGCCCTTGGTGGCATGGCCAGAGCAGGGAGGGGGCCCAGGACATTTGTCAGTGCCAGCCTCTGTCCCCAGCCCTTGCCAGCCCTGGCTGCTCAGCCCAGGTTTGCGGGGCACTTTGGCTGTGGCCCAGCTCCATCCTCCTGCGGGGCTCAGGGCCTGTTGCCGGCCATGGCCAGCCCTGCGCGGCCTCTCTGCTGGCCCAGAGCCCGGCAGAGCCCGGGGCAGGGCTGTCTGTGCAGGCCCACAGGTGCCCCGGGCTGTGCAGGAACTGGCAGAGGCTGCCCAGCAGGGACGCCATGGGGCACAGAGCCCCAAGGCTGCTGTGGGCACCACGGGGGAGATATCTTCTTCTAATGGGCCATTAAGGCTTACCAATGACATGACACATTACAGCATCCCATTGTGAGATGCTCCACCCAGTGTGGGGGAGCCAACTGTTCCCACTGGATAAAAACTGAAGCTCAGGAACAGCAGGTACTCTGGCAATTCGGCCTCTCCACTGGTCTCCAGGAGGAAGACCGGACCCATCTCGCCACCACTGGACTTTTTTCTCTCAGATCATCTCTACTCCACAGAACCACGTGTGTTACTCCAGGAGGATTTACTTGGACTGCTTCCAACACCCTTACCAACAGGGTGTCAGGTCATATCCATGACCCTGTCAGGGTTTTCCAGGACTTTTGTTTTCTTGCTTGTTTGTCTCTGTACTACTACATTTGTATTTTCTTTTATTTTTAAAATATTCCTAGTAAAGAACTATTACTCCTATTGCCATATCTTTGCCTGAAAGCCCCTAATTGCAAAATCACAATAATTTGGAGGGAAGGGGGTTTACATTTTCTATTCCAAGGGAAGCTCTAGTTTTCCCTGGCAGACAACTGTCTTTCAAAAGCAAGACAGGTACCCAGCAAAATCTCCCAGATCCCCCCCCAAAATCACCTGGATACACCTGGGTACCCCCAAAACCTCTTGGACCTCTTCCCAAACTGGTGGGGGTGAATCCCCACTGCTTTGACTGGTTAGATGCAATGTCTCATTTATCCTATTGACTTTAAAGGATAGACCTGGTGTCACTAAATCCCTGTTGACTTGAATGGGTAGACCTGGTGTCCTGTTTACCCCCATTTACACCCAGTAACCCTTCCCAGTGCTCCCAATAATGCCCTGGAATTATGGGGATAAATGGGGGTAGACCAGACACCAGGTCTACCCATTCAAGTCAATGGGATAAATAAGACAACAGGTCTACCCAGTCAAAGCAATGGGTTTCACAACCACCAGCTTGGTGGGGCTCGGATATTTTTGGGGATACCCTGATTTATCCAGATGATTTTTGAGGGGTTCCCAGGTAATTTTTGTGGGTACTCAGGTGATTTGGGGGAGTATCCAGGTGTAGCCAGGTGATTTTTGGGGGAGTACCCAGGTGATTTTTTTTGGTTTCCCAGGGTTATCCAGGTGGTTTTTGGGTTACCAGGGTGATTTGGGGGGTGATCCAGGTGACTTTTTGGGGTTCCCAGGGGTCCCCACTCACCTTGATTGGCTGGGAGATGATGATGGCCACGGTCATGCCCTCCCAGTCAATGTGGATGTAGATGACCCTCAGCAGTATGGTGGCTGTGGGGGGACACCCCAACATTCAGGGGACACCCCAAAACTCCAGGGGAGGGCCCCAGGGATGGGAGGGAGCCCCGAGTTACCTCAGGAGAGGATGCAGTGCAGGTACACCCAGGCGCTTTGGTCTGTGGGGTCAGTGAAGACGGCGTTCTGCACCAGCTGCAGCTCTGGGGAGGGGCAAAGGGGGCTCCCCAAAATGTCAGGGGGGCAGCCAGGGGAAACCCTGTGATCTCAATGGGGGCACCCAGGTATGTGGGGTTGCAGGTGTACCCATTAAAACCAATGGGGATTTTTAGGGTCAATAAGTCCAACCTCTTGACCCAACTAGGATTTAGGGACAACAAATCTACCCATTGAAACCAATGATGTTTAGGAACAACAGGTCTTGACATTGCAACCAATGGGGATTTAGGGACATGGGGTCTACCCATTAAAATCAATAGGGATTTTTTGGAAACCATGTCTATTAAGGGTAATGGGGATTTGGGGAAACTATGTCTACCCATTCAAGGCAATGGACATTTAGGGACACCAGATTTACCTTATTAAAGTTAAAGAGAATTTTGGGACACCTGGTCTACCCACTAATGTGGGGAATTTAGAAAATTCGGTCCAGCCATTAATTGGAATTTAGGGAAATCAGGTCTACTCATTTTAAAAAATGGGAATTTTTTTGGTACACCAGGTGTACCCTTTAAAGACAATGGGGATTTAGGGATACCAGATCTATCCATTAAAAACACTAGGGATTTTAGGAACATCAGGTCTACCCATTAAGGAGAATAGGGATTTGGGGTCATCAGGTCTACCCACTGAAACCAATGGGCTCAGTGGGACCCTGGGTCTGCCCCTTAATGTGGGGAGTTTAGGAAATCAGGCGCAGCCATTGATGTGAATGGGAAATTTGGGACACCAGGTCAAGCTCCATTGAAGTCAATTGGAGGATTTAGGACACCAGGTCTACCCTTTGAAATGAATAGGGATTTCAGGAAAACAGGTCTAACCATCAAAGGAAATGGTGATCTGGGGACACCAGGTGTACCCATTAATGACTTTAAGGACACCAGGTCTACCATTGAAGTCAGTGGGCATTTAGGGACACCAGATCTAGCTCATTAAGGTCAAAGGGGATTTAGGGACACCAGGTCTACCCACGGAAGTCAATGGGGAATTTTGGCACAGCAGGTCTACCCATCCAACCCAACAGCACTCAACATCAAGCAAGGGGCTGGAGAATTTTTGGAATAAAAACCCACCAAAATTCTGGGAATTTTTCCAGGAGAATCTTTTACCTTCCTTCAGCCTTTTGGGGCACAGCGTCCTGGCCTCCCCATTCCTGCAGTTCCTGGTGAGAACCAGGACCCGCAGCCAGTGGTGCCAGGCTGAGAACTTGGAGAAGTCACGACTCAGCAAGGCCCTGTCAAAGGCCAGCTTGGCCTTGGGGTCCTGCCTGGCCACCAGTGCCTGCTGGTGGTCCCAGATGTTGACTGGGAGGGCACCAGTATAAATCAGTAAGCACTGGGAGCTGCCCCTGAGCCCCTGTGGCCTGAGGTGGCAGCTCCCAGTATAAACCAGTAAGGGTTAATGCACCAGAACCCATTCCCAGTATGGGATTTAGGGACACTAGGTTTACCCTATTGATGTCAATAGGGATTTAGGGACATCTGGTCTACCCATTCAAGCCAAAAGGGGATTTTGGGACATCTGGTCTACCCATGAAAGGCAGGTCTAAGGGGTGCCAGTATTGTCTTGGAGCTCCCACTTTCACCAGGTTTTTACTGGGAGGGCACCAGTATAAACCAGTAAGCACTGGGAGCCACTCCTATTCCCCTGAGCCCTGTGGAGGCAGCTCCCTGTATAAACCAGTAAGGCCAGCACAACTTGAAGTGACTCCCTGTAGGTCCCAAGCCCTATCCCAGTATAAACCAGTACATCCCAATCTAACCCAATATCCCCAGCATGTAAACCTTGTACAAATGAGTATAAACCAGTGCAAACCAGTGTAACCCAGTATAACCCAGTAACCCCCAGCACCCCATCCCAGTACAAACCAGAAAAACCCAGTGTAACCAGAAAAACCCAGTTCACCTCAGGTGGCTGAGTTGGCCACAGTCGTCAGGGCTTTTGAGAAGTTTTCAGAACCCATTATTTTGATTACTGATTCAGCATATGTAGCAGGGATAGTGTCCAGAGCAGAGAATGCAGTTCTCAAAGAAGTCTCCAATCCAGCCATATTCAAGCTGCTCTCAAAGCTGACACACCCAGTGTCCCACAGAGAGCATCCTTACTACGTTATGCATGTGAGATCACACACTGACCTTCCTGGTTTCATCATGGAGGGTAACCACAGAGCAGATGCCCCAGCTGCTCCTGTGCAGCTGGGTGCCCCACCTAACATTTTCCAGCAGGCCAAACTCAGCCATCAGCAATTCCATCAGAATGTCCCAGGCCTGGTGCGCCAATTCCACCTAAGGCAGGACCAAGCCAAGGCAATCACAGACACATGCCCAAGCTGCCAAAAGTTTTCCTTACCCTCGCTGGGATCAGGGGTCAACCCCAGAGGGCTTGGCAGTTGTGAGCTGTGGCAGACAGATGTCACACACATTTTTGAGTTTGGAAGGTTCAAATATGTTCATGTGTCAGTTGATTCCTTCTCTGGTGCTGTTTATGCCTCAGCCCACACAATGGAGAAGACCACGGATGCACAGAAACACCTTGGGCAGGCCTTCTCCATGCTGGGGATCCCCAAAGAGATCAAAACTGATCATGTTCGTCTTTATGTTTCCAAGGACTTTGATGGTTTCCTGCAAATGTGGGGGGTGAAACATAACAAGGGGATCCTGTCCTCCCCCACTGGCCAGGCAGTGATAGAAAGAACTCACCAGACATTGAAGAAGACCTTGGGACAGCAGAGAGGAGATGTCAGGGTAAACAGTCCACAACAACAACTTTATAAGGCTCTGTTTACCATGAACTTCCTTAATTGTTCATTGGAAAACCTTAATCCACCTGTAGCTGGGCACTTCAATCAAAATCATTGGTTGAAGTTTGAGGAGAAACCGCTGGTCCTGGTGAAGGACCCTGAGACTTGGAAGGTCCAGGGGCCTTTTGATTTGGTCACTTGGGGGTGAGAATATACCTGCATATCCACCCCCACAGGTTTGAAATGGGTTACACAAAAATGGGTCAAACCCTATGTTCCACCCAGGGAAAAGAAAGCCCAGAATGTGTTCCCAATTCCACCTTCCTGACCCAATGACGTGGCAATTGCTTCTTCTAGGCAACAACACAAAGGAAGTGGGGAACCCAAACCCTGTGTTATCCCTAACTCAGTGCCTTAAATAGATTGTGTTAAACTGTGCTTACCTGTGGATGTTCTTTTTAGATTTCTTTTCAGAGCATCCTCCTGACCCCCAAGATGAGGCCAGAACTCCTGTGTTTGCTGTTGCTTCTGACTCAGTCAGTGGTACAGGGACATGAATGTGAGGACACTCAAGGGATACACTGCTCCAATCTATCCAGCAAAATCCAGAGCATCCAGAACACCATGCAGAAATCAAAGGCATGATGGAGGAAATCAAGTGAGGAGCAGGAGACTGGCTGGAGAACATCTTTAAAGACCAAGGGCTGCCAAGAGGAATGTCATCATTTGTAAAGGATGCCTTACTGGATGTTCTGGTTGTCATTTCAATTTACACAGCCTTTAGGACTCTCAAAGGAGTCATTACAAGGTGTACTAAGAAAAAAATGACCCCTTCCAATGTCACAGTGGCTGCTGTCGAGAGATGGTAGAAGAGGCCAGAGAGAGCAGTTTAAGGAGTTTGTCTCCTCCCTCCTTCCCTTCAAAATTAAACAGACAAGAGGGAGATGTGGTGGTGGGTTTTTGAGAGGTTTGATAAGTTATGGTTTGCTCCTGTTACCTCCCCACCCCAGTGCCTGGTGTCTGGTTAACCCAGATTTTCCCCTCCCCCATCCCTTTGTCCCCTTTCCTGACCCTGCCCTGTGTTAACCTGGGGCCAATCACCCACCTGCCCCACCCCTCTGCCCCCTATTTGAAATGTTAAGCTCAGGACCCTGCTCGCTCTGTCTCTCCTGTAACACCTGGAGGAACAAAGACCTCTGTAAGAGAGAGCCTTCTCTGAGACCTTTGCTCTGTACCTAGACATGGAGGATATACAGGATCCAGAGAGCAGGAAACAGCTCTGCTCTCTGCCGTTACTGGCACTGCTTGCAGTCTGGGAAATGGCCACTCCTGACCAGCGTGGCCAGGGAGAGAGCCAGCCACCCCCACCCCGGCCCCCTGACACCAACAAACATCACTCTGTCCATCTGCAAAAATTCACAGACCAACACAGAGCGTTTGCTTTGTGATGTCAGGGCACGGTTGCCACGCCGTCATGGTGACATCACCAGGTTACCTTGGTGCATGGAAGCCTCAGTGGCAGAGCAGCTCTTGGGCTTGCTCAGTGCAGGAGCTTCCCCTCCTGCTTGAGGCTTTTGTCAGGGGGCAGCTGCACACTGACAGGAGCCTTGTTTTTTCTTGTATTAGAGCACAGTCTGCAAACTTGCACAGCAGTGCCACAAGGATTGAGCAACTCGCTGCTGCAGTTTTCACTGTTTACTCTGTTTATGGCATTGATTTTTTCTAATTAAAAAAATTATTTTATATAATTTATATATTATTTATATATTATATTTTTATTTAATTTTTTTTTAAATTTTATTAATTGCCATTACCTAAATAACCTGGCATGTAAGTAGAGCTTTTCCCTGGGTGTAACCCAAGCAGGCTTTTGCATGTCTTCCTGCTCTTTCTTAGTGACTGACTTGATTTGGAAACAGAAAGACCATTTGGATGCCACTTGGCTAAAGCTCCTGTCAACATGTTCAGCTCAAAGGGGGTGTCTGTAGCCAGGGCTCTGCGGGCAGCATTTGCAAGGGAACCTGCAGGGGTTGCGTTCCCTCCATGGGAGAGTCTGTGGCAGCAGAGTCTGTCATTTCCTCAGTTTGCCGAGTCAAGCAGGACAACTTTAAAAATGTGGACTGGGAGACCTTCTTGGAAGACCTTCTAAAAATGCCAGGGCTCTTTCCAGTTTTCTCCAAGAGTCTGGTTCATTTTCTCTTGCCCACTGCAGGTCACCTGACCCGTGTACTCAGAGTTTCCGATCCAGAGGTGAGTGAGAAAGGAACATTTGATGTTCCTGGTGTTTAAGAATTGTGGAGCAAGCTGTGAGCTTGGCCTGTGGCAGTAGAGTGTAGAGGGCCAGCTGAGTAGGCTGAAAGAAAATCCATTGCCATGTCTGCAGCAGCAGGGGCAAAGGCATCTACTGGCTATTTCCTAATTTTCCATTTCAGAGCTTTAAAAGAACAAAAAGCCCAGTTTTGCAGAGAGAACGTTGCTTCCTGATAGTAGCCAGGAGGAATATCTAATTTAGAACAATTTGCAGTATGCTTGGATCAGCCTATTTGAATTTAGTCGGAGTGACTTAGAATCCCATTGCTATCAAAGCTGATGATTTGTGCTTAGTAGAGCTGTGTTCTGGTTTAGGGCAAATTTGGGAGAAACCCCCAAATAGGGTCCCTCTGGGAAGCAAACCCAAATGGCCCCTCCCTGAACTGGTCTGGGAAAGAACTTCCTTGCAGAAAAGTGGAAAAAACTATTTCCTTAACAAACAAAGTGCCCACAAGCACGAACATTAATAACATGAAACAACAAAACCTCTCACTGCTCCAAAGAGAGATGACAAAATTGAGGAAGTCCTTGCTGTGGGTGAAACTCCGCGGGCTCAATCTCTTATCAGCCCAGATTGGTTTTCCCTGATGCTGCCAGTTGGCCTTTTTCCACCTTCCCAGCCAACCCCACAGAGCATTGGCCACCATCCACGAATCAGTGTAGAGGTAGAGCTTTGGCCACTTCTCTCTTTCAGCAATGTCCAGGGCCAATTGATGAGCTTTGTGTTCAGCGAGTTGGCTTGACCCACCTTCTCCTTCAGTAGCTTGTGCAACCTGTCGTGTGGGGCTCCACACGGCTGCTTTCCACTTGCAGTTCATCCCTACAATGCAGCAGGAACCATCAGTGAAAAAAGCGTAGCGTGTTTCTTCTGCTGGCAGTTGGTTATATAGTGGTGCTTCTTCAACCCCTGTGGCTTGTTCCTGCTCCTCTTCATCTGTAAGACCAAAGCTTTCACCTTCTGGCCAGTTTGTAATTATTTCTAAAATCCCAGGGCGATTCATGTTTCCAGTACAGGCATGCTGTGTGATGAGGGCAATCCATTTGCTCCATGTTGCATCTGTGGCATGTGGGTAAAGGGAACCGTTCCTTTAAACATCCACCCCAGCACAGGCAGTCAGGGTGCCAGGAGGAGTTGTGCTTCTGTGCCAGTCACCTCCAAGGTGGCTTGAACTCTGTCACAGGCAGCCAAGATTTCCTTCTCTGTGGGAGTGTAGTTGGCTTCAGACCCTCTGTAGCTTCGGCTCCAGAATCCCAGTTCTCGGCCTCGAGTCTCCCCAGGCACTTTCTGCCAAAGGCTCCAGGACAGGCCATTGTTCCCAGCTGCTGAGTAGGGCACGTTCTTTACGTCTGGTCCCGTCCGGACTGGGCCAAGGGCTACCGCATGAGCGATCTCCTGCTTGTCTGGGCAAAGGCTTGCTGCTGTTCAGGGCCCCAGTGGAAATCGTTCTCCTTGCGGGTAACCAGGTAGAGAGGGCTCATGATCTGGCTGTACTCAGGAATGTGCATTCTCTAAAAGCCTATGGCACTTAGGAAAGCTTGTGTTTCCTTCTTGCTGGTCGGTGGAGATATCACGGTGACCTTATTGTTGACCTCTGTGGGTATCTGGCGACGTCCATCTTGCCACTTTATTCCCAGGAACTGGATCTCTCGAGCAGGTCCATTTACTTTGCTCTTCTTGATGGCAAAGCTGACTTCCAGGAGAATCTGGATGATCTTCTCCCCTTTCTCAAGCACTTCCATTGCCATGTTCCCCCACACAATGATGTCATTGATGTACTGCAGATGTTCTGGAGCCTCACCCTTTTCCAGTGCAGCCTGGGTCAGTCCATGGCAGATGGTGGGGCTGTGCTTCCACCCCTGGGGCAGTCGGTTCCAGGTGTACTGCACGCCCCTCCATGTGAACACAAACTGAGGCCTGCACTCTGCTGTCAAAGGAATGGAGAAAAATGCACTGGCAATGTCAATAGTGGCGTACCACCTCTCTGCCTTGGACTCCAGCTCGTACTGGAGTTCCAGCATGTCCGGCACAGCAGCGCTCAGCGGTGGAGTCACTTCATTCAATGCACGATAGTCCACAGTCAGCCTCCATTCTCCATCAGATTTGCACACCAGCCAGATGGGGCTGTTGAAGGGTGAGTGGGTTTTGCTGACCCCCTCTTGGATCTCCAGCTCCCGGATCATCTTGTGGATGGGGATCACGGCATCTCGATTGGTCCGATACTGCCGGCGGTGCACCGTCGAGGTGGCAACTGGCACTCGTTGTTCTTTTACCTTCAGGAGTCCTACTGTAGATGGGTTCTCTGACAGTCCAGGCAAGGTGTTCAATTTCTTGATGCCCTCTGCCTCCACAGCAGCTATTCCAAAAGCCCATCTGAGTCCCTCAGGGTCTTTGTAATACCCATTCCTGAGGAAGTCAATGCCCAGGATACACGGGGCCTTTGGGCCAGTTGCAATCAGATGTTTCTGCCACTCCTTCCTGGTCGGGCTCACCTCAGCTTCCACCAGAGTCAGTTGCTGTGATCCCCCTGTCACCTCAGCAATGGAAATAGGTTCTGCTCCCACATGTCCCGATGGCATCAGGGTACACTGTGCACCTGTATCTACCAAAGCTTCATATTTCTGTGGCTCTGATGTGCCAGGGCATTGAATCCACACCATCCAAAAGACTCCATTTTCCCGTGCCTCTTCCTGGCTAGAGGCAGGGCCCCCCAGCACTGGTTATTATTCCCTTTCTGGGCATATGCAGTAGAGGTTCCTTCAAGGGGATCTGACATATCATTCTCACTTCTGTAATACCTGGTGACTCGGTCATGGGAGGCTGAGGCTCCCTTCATTTTAGTGGGACCCCCTCGGTGAGTGTTTCTCTCCTTGAGCTCACACACCCGTGCTGCCAGGACAGAAGTGGGTTTCCCATCCCACCTTTCCATGTCTTCCCCATGGTCGAGCAGGAAGGAGCACAGGTCAGTCCTTGGGGTGTACTCTCTCTCTCTAGCTGGGGGATGTTGGGCTCTGACTTTGGGGCCTGTAACTCACACTGGTGCTATATGGGAACTGTTCCTCCTCATCTCCTCCTTCACCTCTGTTATCTCCTCTTTAAGTTCTTTAACCACAGCAGAGACCTGAGCCTGCATCGGGCCATTGATCACACTCTTGTAATTTCTGAGTTTGCTGGCAACAGAACCCACTGTCTCTCTGTTGTCCTCAGCAACATATAATGTTGCAATGAAGGTGGTGTATTGAGATGGCCCTAGAGTTGCCAGATTTCACATTTGCCCTGTGCACCTGACCTTGTCAAGGTCATTATCTTGCTGTCCACTCCTCCCAAAAAGTATCTCAAATAGTGCTACTTCTCTCAGGTTTTGGATCTCCTCCTCAAGGATCTTCCAGTACATTTTATGATGGTGCTGCTGCATTCTTTCTCTGTGGACAAACCTCTCCCTTACACTCATTAAAAGCCACTCCCAGAGTGTGGGAACTGACAGTGGTCAGAAAACAGATTTTTAGGCTTCAGACAGTAGCTTGAGGCTGTGGGAAAAGACAAGGACATACCTCTCCAACTCTGGCGTGGGAAATCATAAGGAGGAACCTAAACAATCCTTATAGATATCCTCTTCTTGACACCTCGTGTTTTTTTCAACATATTTACTGGCAAAGATGTTTACAAAGACTTGTAGGCTCCAAATGACCAATCATATTCATTGTACTGAAACACTGTATAAAAGAGTGATCTTTCAAAAAACTTTCACTATAATGCCCTGTGAAGAAACCAGAATTTTTATGTATCGTTATTTGAGCCGTCCCGAATTGTAATGATACGAATACCCGATTCACCCTTGAGTCCTGGGTCAAGGGTCCCAAATTCCTTGCCTCACCACCATCCAGTTGCACACCTGTATCTATAAGGTCTCAGACCCAAAGTAACCAGCTATATAAGCCTCACGTCCCTGTCATGCAATATCTTTTTGCAGATTACGGAGACTTTCATATGTCAGGGCCTCGGTGATGATCTCAACCTCTGGCTCCCAGTGGGTTGTGAGGGCCCTCCTCTCTTATCCTTATTACCTGGGTGCTCTGATTTCATCTTACACTTCTTTGTTACTGCTGCTGGCTGTGACTGCCCCTGTGGTTCAGCTGGAACCTGGACGGTTGTAACGTCTGTGGGTTCCACTGCTGCACCATCAGACTCTCCCTTTTCAGGGCAGGGGGAGGTTTTCCCACCAGCTGGGGCTAATGAGGTCACCACTGGGGAAATGTGCTCCTTTAACATCTGGCCCATCTCCTTCACCAGAACCCCCACCCAATCTGGGTGGTTCATTTCTGAGGTGGGCTGCGAGGCAGAGTCAGGCAGTGGGGAAGCATCCCTATTCTGTGGGGCAGTGTCAGACTCCATGGCAGCATCCCTATTCTGTGGGGCAGTGTCAGACTCCATGGCAGCATCCCCAGTCTCTGGGGTAGGTGTCTGTGTGGTTGACCTCACCATATCTCTGAAAGCTAAGTAGACCAGGACTATCAGCAACACTTGGTTAGTATCTAGAGGAAATTTAGACCCTTCAAAAGCTGGTGGGGTTAGCACAAAGAAGTGGTTGAAGGGCTGGGAGAAAACTTCCCCCACTGGCATTTCCTCACACAAAATACCATTCTTAAAGTAACCTCAAAAACATACACTTAGTGTGTGATAGCCATGTATCCATGTGCTTGCGTTCCAGAGGAAGTTAAAAATACATGAATTCCTCACCTTATTAACCCATAAAACAAACTGGATAATAGCCACAGTAGCCTTAGTTATAGGACCCATGTTTAGATAAGGGCCTGCAAATGGCAGAAATACAGCCATGAAAATGTGCCACCCAAACCAGGGTAAGCCAGACTACATGGTGTTACCTAATGAGGTTCCTATATCCAGCACACACACAAGAAAATATTAGGTTACTCAAGAACCATTATTCCTTTATTCACCTTTCTTTTCTCAGGGCCCTCAAGCCCCATTTTTGGGTACCAAAATCTGTCTTGGTTGGAAAGACAGGGATCTGCTAGGGAAGGGCAGGGCCTCCCTTGGAATGGAGAATTCAAACCCCCTCCCTCCAAATTATTATAATTCAGAGAATTAAAGGGCTCTCAGGCAGAGGTATGGGGATAGGAACAACAGTACTTTACTAGTATGAATGACAAGGCAAACAAACAACAACAACTACAGCATTAACCACAAAACAGAACCAGGAACCTCGAGGGGCTTTGCTTCACAAAGCCCAGGGCAGCCTGATCTCGGTGCCCCTGCAGGACTCTGAGTGAAGCGTAGAATAAGGACTTTACAATTAGAAATTGGAAAGCAGGAATGGTTTATTTCCAGCTGGGACACACCGGGGGGTATCTCCTCCAAACCGTGCGTACCTGGTCAAGACAAGGTCCAGGTTTAAATACACATTGATCCCACAACCTACACCTCCTCACCCGCCCATTCCTCACCTTCTCTCACTTTGTATTCTAATGAGCTGTCACGCCTCTTGGTGGTTGTGAGTTGGGGTCTTGGGAGGAAGGCCAACGTCTTCCTCAGGTTGATCTTCACTTCTGGGCAGGCACAGTGGAGGTTTGGCTATTTTTCAGGTCACTTTGCTCTTGCCAAAGATTAGGAGCTTGATTTTGCTTGATTAAAGCCACAAAGTTCTGCTTTATTGATTTTTGAAAAATACCTGGGTCCCACTTTGCTGAGTTTTAACATTATACACCTTACCTGTATGACTTTTACTTAGTAACTACCTAACAACCAAGCTTAATAGCTCATCTTCTCTGTGTTCTCAGTACAAGCTGTTTCTTTGCTTCTGCAACATCACCAGAAGCTGCTTCTAAATTCTTGTCTTTTTATATTCATAAACGTCCTCCATATCCTGAGAGCACTAAGCTGGAAGGGTGGAAAATCCCAGGCTGGTGGATGGGATATATCAGAAGCTCTGTTAGTGGTAGCTGGAAGGGCAGGGATGTCCCGGCAGGGCAGGGCAGGGCAGGGCAGGGCAGGGCAGGGCAGGGCAGGGCAGGGGTACTGCCACGGAGATGTGAGAATCTCAGATGATCCTTTAAAGTAGGCCTCTAGATGTTAGGATGTATTTCAAAGAGTGCTTTAGAATATATATATTAAATCCATTCTAGAAGGCGTTTAGTGGATGCCAAACGCTGTGTCTGTTAACCTTTTGCATGTTACAAGCATCTAGGACTTAGTGATAGTGGAGAGAAAATTGCAAACATCCTGGGACAGCAAGGCCAAGAATGCAGATAAAGATGGAGGACACAGACCCTTAGCTAGCATAAACAGAATATTTCCTTGAAACTATGCCAAAGAGAGCCAGAAGCCGCGCAAGAGAGATAAAGGTGAAGAGTTCATTGAAGAAGACTCTTTTCCTTCATCCCCCCGAGACCCCCAGAAGACCACCATAAAAAACTGAGCATGCCCAGATGGGCGTGGAGTTAATTACCATACGAGGCGAGGACGGGCGGGGCCAGAGAATGAATATGTATGAGGCGGGTTATGCATATGTAAGACCCTGGGGAATAATAGAGGGAAACACCATCGGGTGGGTATGCATGTCTTTAGAGGAATTATCCCCCACGCATCTCGGCCGATTAAATACACACCGCTCTAACAACTATCACTAGTTGTGGAGTTTTACTTTGCCACCATGTTTCAGTTTGGCGAGCCAGGCAGGAGTCCCTCTCTCCAGCTGCAGGGAGCGGGCGGGGTGGGACTCCCCAGGCGCCGCCGAGGATCTTCCTGGAGGGGACTCCTGGCCTGTGCGCTCACCTGCAGGGAGAAAAGAACCTGCCGGGGCCACGGTGGACCAAGGTATGTATTAAACTGGAAGCGTACGCTGGGATAGGGCTCTGGTAAGACGCGTGAGAGACGTCCACGCACGCAGTGGTATGCCCTGGGTGCTAGCAAAGGGAAACAGCTACCGGCAAGGGGCCGGAACAGGTACTGGCAAGGGGCCGGAACAGGAGTCCCGGGTCGGAAGGCGACCCTGGGTTTAGGGCGCTCCTGCATTGACATCATGGTTGTATGATCTTAAAGGTCTGAACTTTGCGATAGTTGTACTTTAAAGCATGCGAGAAGGGACCAGGAACGGCGTGAGCAAAGCACGCTGGGAAGTGTAGTACTGCGAGGGAAGGAGGGGAACCGGGACCCTCCCTCCCGAACCGTCCTAAGAGAGTTTTAATTCGGGGACGAGGGGTGGTGTTCAAACACATTTGATGTAATTGTCCTAGTTGAGTGTAGGTATTGTGTGTTGGAGACAGCCTTTGTTTGAGACTCAGAGCGAGTGCTGTGTGTTTGTGTGAGTTTAGTAATGTGTAATCAGACTGTTTGTGGTAGAGAAAGCAATGCATTGTGTAATTCATAGCATTCCTCTCAGCCCGTCCCAGGCTGAGAGAAGTATTTTGCCTCCGGGAATGCGGGACATCCCCGGAGGACAACTAGACAGATTAACTTTCGTACCAACAGGACTGAGGTGTCGTGCGGGGCTAATGATGCGGGAGGGGTGAGGGGCTTCCTGCGTTTTCGCTAGCACTTGCAGCTCATCCCCCCCCACTCAGTGCTGCTGCCGGGCTTCCTCCCTCACGGTATCGCTGAGCCCCCCAGCCGCTCGTGTTTCATCCCTGCCGGTGCTGTCCCAAGCCACTCTGTACTGCCCGCTGCGCCGCAGGCTCTTCCCTCCCAACTCCAATGCCATTGGCCGCGGGCGCCTGATACAGCAGGGGCTACCGGGACTGGGTATGCTGTACAGGGAGTGTATAACAGTAACACTGCACTAACTACACAGACATAACCTTTTCCCTTTTCTTTTACTGCCTCATGGTTGCCTCCTTTTCCATAGGCTAACTACAGAGAAGGAGTTGAGTGATCTCTTGCTCACCTCCGAGGCTTAACCAGGGTGAGAAAGAAAAAGGAATCCCTCTCCCACTTAAGCCCTAGGAATTTAAGGGCTTGATATAAAGAGAACAAACAAGTCTATTTAGAAGGATTGACTAGGAGCAATCTAGCCCAAAGGACTCAGATATCCAGATAAGGAGAAGTAGAATACCCTGCTTTTGTAAGAAGAGACAGCATTTAGTGTGGGTATTAGTAAAGTGTGAGACTGGGTGGGGGGGAGGAGGGGGAGCTTTAGTATTGTTCATCAAGCAAAAAAGAAAGAGTGTGCTATCCTAGCGCACTAGAAAGATATTGTAGGCACTAGGAGTACAGGAAACAAAGTGCTTGCAAAGATGGAAGATGCGAAAGGAAATTAGAACCCCCTCTGATCCCTTAGTGTTGGCTATGGAGAAACTTGAACAGTGCTGCCCGGCTGTGATATTGGCCAAAGATATATCAGAGTGAGTAAGGTTTATCAGGCAACAACCCAAGAGCAAGAATGAACTGATAGTAGGACTGGATAGCCAGGAAAGTGGAGAAGGCCAGACCCAAGACTATAAATTAGTATGCAAACTCCAAAACTTAGAGGGCAAGATAGGAGGAACTTAGACGTCCTGTTAGGGGAAGCACGGGGGATTTTTTTTTTACAAACAAGGAATGAGAAGGCTTATGGTATTAGAAGAAGGGAAAGGGAAACTCAGGCATGGAGCACGGACCACCCAAATGAAGCCAGCCTCAGCTGGGCAGAGCCCAGTGTAAATTTGGCCACTGGAAAATTGAGTGTCCAGAACAAAGACGAAGTGGACACAAAAGCCAAAAGAGGGGTTAGTGGCATATGTACAAAAGGACTGAGTGGGGACTGGGGGTGGCTACCCCAATAGACCCACTGGTTATAAAAATGGAGCTGGGCGGGGGGGGGAAGTAAAATTTTTGATTGGCACTAGAGCAAAGTATTTTGCTTTGAACCTTTAGGTTTTAGTACCTATGGGGGATGATTATGTTACAGTAGTAGGGACAACTGGCCAATCTGAAAAGGCTTATTTTTGCAAACAAATTTAGGAAACTGAAATAATTCCCTGTGCCTGCTGGAGATGGTGTTCCAGCGAATCCCGGCTGCCCTGGCAGGGAATTGTTTCAAGTCTGGTTGGGCAGTGGCTAGCAGACCGGCCACTACCTCCTTAGTAGTTCAGAAGCTGCACGAGAGCTGTTAGTGAGGCTCGACAAAGGTAAGAAGAAGGCCTCGTGGCAAGATAAGAGTTTATTGTCACATGCACCCCATGGTGCAGGCACTCACGCGTCCCAGGAGAGAGAGAGAGCTAAGAGGGCCAAGGCCAGAGCCAGGCCCAGGCCCAGGGGCCTGGGCCCTGAGCGAAGCCCCAGCCCGAGGCAGAGGCTGAGAGGCAGAGAGAGAGCTGGGGGTGGGGTCAGTGATTATAAGGGACTGGAAAGAGGGGTGGACACAAGAGGGAAAACCAGTCAGGGAAATGGGGATGGCACACAGACAACCACTGGAAGACGAGGGGTGGGGCATTCCCAGCCTGCTCCAATCCGGGACCGAGCCCCTCCCCGAAGCCTCTGGAATGAGGGGGGCAGGCTTCCCGGAGGGGGGCGGGCACTGGGAGGAGAGCAATGGATGATTGACAACATATTGCAACAGAGGGGAACAAAGGGAATTTCCTAGGCAGGAGATTGTACTAAATGGGGAGAAGTACAGGGGGAACTTGGGAAGAACCATTATAGAAAAAATGATTATTAACAACAAGTAAGAACTAGAAAACGCGCCGCTACAGGAAACAGTTGGGCATTCTTGTATCTACCAAATTTCCTGAATTCCCTTCTAGAAAGGGAATGCTGGAAGTAAAGGGAAATTGTTCTGGAGGTAAACAACAAATAATACTGGAAGTGTTAAGTCTAATACTGATAATAATTGAGGCCAAAGTAGAAATTGATAGAATCAGGTATTTCCCTGGAGTATGGGCCTCTGATACGCCAAGAAAGGTGAAGAATGCTACTCCTATACAAAATCAGGCTTAAAGAAAGAAAACAACCAGTCAAAATTGAGCAATACCCCTTAAGAAAGGAAGACAGGGAGAAAAATAACAGGAAATAACCCAGTAATAGATATTTCTACAGTTAGGATTGCTGGAAGAGTGTCAATCCGATTTTAATATCCTTATACTACCTGTCTGAAAACTGAGTGGGCCATATTAGCTAGTACAGAACTTATCTCCATCATGTAGTGGCCAACCCATACACACTGCTAACATGTCTAACACCAGAGTGAACCATTTTAGGTTAGAAAGATGCCTTCTTTTGCATTCCTATCCACAAAGCCAGCCAGAAAATTTGGTGTGAGTGGGAAAGCCCTAAATCTGGGCATAAGACAGCTCACATGGTGTGTATAACTCTAAAAGTATAGGAACTCCCCCATTATCCTTGGGGAGCAGCTTGCAAAGGATTTGGAGTCCTGGGAACCTCCTCCAGGAGAAGGACAGCTCCTTCGGTACAGGGATGACCTCCTAATAGCCACCCAGACTCAGAAACCTGTTAAACTTTCTGGACCTACAAGGGTATTGAGTATCCCAAGAGAAGGCTCAGATGGTAAAACAGACAGTCATTTACCTGGGCTATGGAGTGAGTGCTGAACAAAGAACCCAAAGAACCTTAGGGCAAGATCGCAAGGAGGCAATATGTCAGACCCCAAAACCTCAGACAGTGAAAGAACTGAGAACCTTTCTAGGCATGACAGGATGATGCAGACTGTGGAAGCCTCCATATGCCTTGATCACGAAGGAAACAGAGATCTTCAATGGACAAAAGAAGCAACTCAGGCCCTTCATCAGCTAAAGAAGGCCCTCATGTCAGCACCAGCCTTAGGACTTCCAGGCGTGAGTAAGCTGTTCCTTTGTTTTCCCACAAGAAGCAAAGAAGCTTAAGAATACTAGCACAAAATCTGGGCCCATACCAAAGGGTAGTTGCCTACCTCTCCAAACAGATGGACACGGCAGCAAAGGGGTGCCTGGGGTGTCTCAGAACCATTGCAGCAGTAGCGGTGAACATCCAAGAGGCACACAAGTTCACCCTGGGCCAGAAGGTGACTGTGCTAGTGTCCCACACAGTGTCTACAGTCCTAGAAGCGAACAGGGGGCATTGGCTCTCCCCACAGAGATTCCTGAAGCACCAAGCTATACTGGTAGAACAAGATGATGTTGAGACTGTAGTAACTAACATTGTGAACCCAGCTTCCTTCCTCAGTGAAAGTATGGGAGAGCCTGTGATCCATGACTGCCTGGAGACCATCGAAGCCACCTACTCCAGCCGCCCAGATCTGAAGGATACCTGCTTGGGGATGCTGAGACCTGGTTCACTGAGGGGAGCAGCTCTGTCATCAGTGGAAAGAGGCATACTGGGTATGCAGTTACCACAAACAGAGAGGTAATAGAGTCTGGACCATTACCAACAAATACCTCTGCACAGAAGGCTGAGCTAGAACTGGCAGAAGGAAATGAAATTAACATCTGTATGGACTCAAGGTATGCATTTGGGGTAGTTCATGTACATGGAGCCATTTGGAAGGAGAGAGAGGACTGTTGAATTCACAAGGGAAGAATATTAAACAGGCCAAAGAAATACTGAGACTATTGGATGCAGTAAAGTTACCTGAAAAGGTAGCCATCATACACATTGAAGCGCACCAAGAAATGAGCCCTGAATTGGAGGAAGGGAATATGGTGGCAGATAGGGGGGCAAAATGAGGCAGCAAAGGTGAGATACTTGATGAGGCAGTATTGATTCTAGATGGAAAAATTCCTATTAGAGGTAAGCCAATATACAATAGAAACGATAAGAAACTTATTTAAAAAAGAGAAAAAGAAAAAAAAGAAAATGGCAAGTTATAACCAAGAGGGATGGACTGTAAGAGAAGAAGGGAAACTTGTAGTACCCTCCTATTTGTTATAGTCATTAGTATAGAGGGAACATGAGGAAAAACACATTGGGGCGTAGATGCCCTATATAACTGTCTAACTAAGAGAATAGTGGCCAGGAATTTATACTCTACTGTTGCTCAAGTAACTAGACAGTGTAATCTTTGCCTCCAGACCAATCCCAAGAATATAAAAAAACCAAAAATTGGGCCAAATTAGAAGAGGCCAGGAGACTGGGAAGAAATGGCAAGTTGGTTCTACTGAATTACCAAAAAGAGGGGTGGGGGGGGTGGTACAAGCATTTATTAATAACAGATACCTCTTCTTCAGGATGGCCAAAAACCTTCCCCACAAGGACTGAAAAAGCCTGAAAGGTAACTACAAGAAATGGTACCATGCTTTAGAGTTCAAGCCACAATATCCTCAGACAGAAGGCCACACTTTATTTCAAAAGTAGTGCAAAGTTAATTTACCCTGCCCCAAATCCCTCCCACTAGCATTACTAAGAATCCACACCAAACCCAAAGCAATTGAAAAGCATGTGGCTGGAACTTGGGGTACAGGGCTTGATGCACCAGTACATAACACACCACCTGGAGACCATGTCTATGTTAAGTCTTTTGCAGAGAAAACCTTGGGACCACAGTAGGAAGGGCCTACCAAGGGCTCTTGATCACTTTCACTGCAATTAAGACCAAGAAACAGAGTGCTTGGATCCACCACAGCCAAATTAAGAAAAATTCTGGAGGACTCCTGGGGGTGAAACCAGGCAAGAGACCCAATCGATACCAAGGAAATAGGTTTGCCCCAGCCTGATCCATAATATCATCAATGAACTAACAACAAGCGTTACCTGAAAACATCAATTGCCCTCAGAACTGTGAACGCTTTTGCTATCCTTGGGTAAGGTTAGAATGTGTGGAGTGTGGATTAGATAGATGGTATCAATTTAAAGGAAGCAGCTTTCCCAGGTGGGTAGAATGTAGACATCGGCACTCCTGTAGCGGCGCGTTTTCTATCTTTTTATTTATTGTTAATATTAATTTGTTCTGTAATGGTTTTTCCTAAGTTCCCCCCTGTATTTCTCCCCATTTGGTATATCTCCCACCTTGGAAATCCCCTACCTTTGTCCTCCTAGTTCCTGTCCCTCTCTGGGAAGCTTTGCCTCTCCTTCCAGAGACTTCGGAGAGACTCGGTCCCTGATTGGAACAGGCTGGGAAATCCCCCACCCCTCGTTTCCTATTCGTTGTCTGTGTGCCATCCCCACTCCCCTGATTGGTTTTCCCTCTTGTGTCCATCCCCCCATCTCCTGGTCCCTTTTAAGCCATAACCCCGCCCCTCGTGGAAGGACTTGTGGCTCACCTGCGTGCAGAGCAGGTGACAATAAACCATCTTGCCACAAAGTCTCCTTCTTCTTACCTTTGTCGTAGCCTCACCAAGAGCTCTCGTGTAGCTCTGACCCACCGGGGGGTGGTGGCCGGTCCACCTGCTACTGCCTAACCGGATCTGAAACGATTTCCAGCCAGGGCAGCCGGAAGCTGGAAGCCACTTTCCAGCAGGCACAAGAATCATTTCAGATATGGATACAGACACAGTGACATAGGTAGTTCTCCCTGAAACAAGGTCCCCTTGAGGTATGCATCGGGTCTCTCCATCCTTTTGCATGACCCACCAGGTGCAACCTGGTCCCTGAGCAAAGACAGCACCATGGATGGGATTGTCTTTGCTGGAGGCAGAATTAACCCAAACAGTTTCTCCCAGCATACCTCTCACATGTACCATTGGAAACTTTTCTCCATCCATTGTTTTCAGGGGCTCAGACTGGGAAGGTCCTGCTCGATGGATGGAGCCTCGGGTGTTGACTGTCCAGGTGGCCTTTGCTACGTTCACTTCCCAATTTTTGAATGTCCCTGAGCCAAGTGCCTTCAGGGTAGTCTTAAATACTCCGTTGCACCATTCAACTTTCCCAGCAGCTGGTGCATGATAAGGGATGTGATATATCCATTCGATGCCATGTTCTCTAGCCCAGGTGTTTATAAGGCTGTTCTTGAAATGAGTCCCATTGTCTGACTCAATTTTCTCAGGGGTACCACAAGACCTGGTTTTCAAGGCCCAGGATGGTGTTCCGGGCAGTAGCGTGAGGCACAGGGTAGGTCTCCAGCCACCACGTGGTGGCTTCTACCATGATCAGCACATAGCACTTGCCTTGGCATGTCTGGGGTAGTGTAATAAAATCAACCTGCCAGGCCTCCCCATAATTTTATTTTGACTCTTGCCTACTATACCATGGGGGCTTTAACTGCTTGGCCTGCTGGATGGAAGCACATGTCTCACAGTCATGGATAACCTGAGAAATATTGTCCATGGTTAGATCCACCCCTCGGTCTCGTGCCCACTTATAGGTGGCATCTCTGCCCTGATGACCTGAAGCATCATGGGCCCATTGAGCTTGGAACAGCTCTCCCTTGTGTTGCCAATCTAAGTCTATCCTTGACACCTCTATCTTGGCAGACTGATCTACCTGTTCCTTGTTTTGGTGCTCCTCCATTCGCTCTACTCTTGGGGACATGGGCATCTACATGGTGGACTTTCACAGGTAGCTTCTCTACCCGAGTGGCAATGTCCTTCCACTCATCAGCAGCCCAGATTGGTTTTCCCCGACGCTGCCAGTTGGCCTTTTTCCACCTTTCCAGCCAACCCCACAGAGCATTGGCCACCATCCACGAATCAGTGTAGAGGTAGAGCTTTGGCCACTTCTCTCTTTCAGCAATGTCCAGGGCCAACTGAACAGCTTTGAGTTCAGCAAGTGTACTCAATCCACCTTCTCCTTCAGTGACTTGTGCAACCTGTCGTGTGGGGCTCCATAAAGCTGCTTTCCACTTTTGTTTCATCCCTACAATGCAACAGGAACCATCTTTAAAAAGAGCGTAGACTGTTTCTTCTGCTGGCAGCTCATTATATGGTGGAGTTTCTTCAGCCCTTATCACTTGCTCCTCTTCATCCGTGAGACCAAAGTCTTCACCTTCCTGCCAGTTTGTAATTATTTCTAAAATCCCAGGGTGATTCGGGTTTCCAATACTGGTGTGCTGTGTGATGAGGGCAATCCATTTGCTCCACGTGGGGTCAGTGGCATGGTCAGTAGAGGGAATTTTCCTTTAAACATCCACCCCAGCACAGGCAGTCGGGGTGCCAGGAGGAGTTGTGCTTCTGTGCCAGTCATATCCGAGGCGGCTTCAACTCCTTCATAGGCTGCCAAGATTTCCTTCTCCGTGGGAGTGTAGTCGGCTTTGGAGCCTCTGTAACTTCAACTCCAGAATCCCAGGGGTCAACCCCGAGTCCCACCAGGCACCTTCTGCATAAGGCCCAAGGACCAATCATTATTCCCAGCTGTGGAGTAGAGCATATTCCTTACCTCTGGTCCCATCCTGACTGGGTCAAGGGCTACTGCATGAGCGATCTCCTGCTTGATCTGGGCAAAGGCTTGCTGCTGTTCATGGCGCCAGTGGAAATCATTCTTCTTGCGGGTAACCAGGTAGAGAGGACTCACAATCTGGCTGTACTCAGGAATGTGCATTCTCCAAAAGCCTATGGGACTTAGGAAAGCTTGTGTTTCCTTCTTACTGGTCGGTGGAGACACCCCAGTGATCTTATTGATGACCTCAGTGGGAATCTGACGCTGTCCATCTTGCCACTTTACTCCCAGGAACTGGATCTCTCGGGCAGGTCCCTTGACCTTGCTCTTCTTGATGGCAAAGCTGGCTTCCAGGAGAATCTGGATGATCTTCTTCCCTTTCTCAAACACTTCCATTGCCGTGTTCCTCCACACAATGATGTCATTGATGTACTGCAGATGTTCTGGAGCTTTTCTCCAGAGGAGAAAAGGAGATGTTCTCCCTTTTCCAGTGCAGCCTGGATCAGCCCATGGCAGATGGTGGGGCTGTGTTTCCACCCCTGGGGCAGTCGGTTCCAAGTGTACTGCACGCCCCTCCAGGTGAAGGCAAACTGAGGCCTGCATTCTGCTGCCAGAGGAATGTATAAAAACACGCTAGCAATGTCAACAGTGGTGTACCATTTTGCTGCTTTGGACTCCAGCTCATACTGGAGCTCCAGCATGTTTGGCACAGCAGCACTCAGCAATGGAGTCACTTCATTTAAGCCACTTCATTTAAGCCATTCAAGATAGTCCACCATCAGTGTCCACTCTCCATCAGACTTGCGCAGAGGCCAGATGAGGCTGTTGAAGGGTGAGTGGGTTTTGCTGACCCCCCCTTGGCTCTCCTGCTCTCGGATCATCTTGTGGATGGGGATCACAGCATCTCGATTGGTCCGATACTGCTGGCGGTGCACCGTCGAGGTGGCAACTGGTACTTGTTGTTCTTCTACCTTCAGGAGTTGTACTGCAGATGGGTTCTCTGACAGTCCAGGCAAGGTGTTCAATTTCTTGGTGCCCTCTGCCTCCACAGCAGCTATTCTAAAAGCCCATCTGAGTCCCTTAGGGTGTTTGTAATACCCATTCCTGAGGAAGTCAATGCCCAGAATACATGGGGCCTCTTGGCTGGTCACAATTGGATGTTTCTGCCACTCCTTCCTGGTCAGGCTCACCTCGGCTTCCACCAGAGTCAGTTGCTGTGATCCCCCTGTCACCCCAGAAATGGAAATAGGTTCTGCCCCCATATGTCCTGGTGGCATCAGGGTACACTGTGCACCAGTATCTACCAAAGCTTCATATTTCTGTGGCTCTGATGTGCCAGGCCATTGGATCCACATCATCCAAAACACTCGGTTTTCCCGTGCCTCTTCCTGGCTAGAGGCAGGGCCCCTCTAGCACTGGTTATTATTCCCTTCCTGGGCATATGCAGTAGAGCTTCCTTCAAGGAGATCCAACACAGCATCCTCACTTCTGCAATACCTGGTGACTTGGTCATGGGAGGCTGAGGCTCCCTTCACTTTAGTGGGACTCCCTCTGTCAGTGTTACCCTCATTGAGCTCACGCACCCGTGCTGCCAGGACAGAAATGAGTTTCCCATCCCACCTTTCCATGTCTTCCCCATGGTCACGCAGGAAGGAGCACAGGTCAGCTCTTGGGGTGTACCCTCTCTCTCTAGCTGGGGGGCGTTGGGCTCTGACTTTGGGGTCTGTAACTAACACGGTGCCATATGGAAACTGTTCACATCTTCTCCTTCACCTCCCTCATCTTCTCTTTGAGTTCCTTAACCACAGCAGAGACCTGAGCCTGCATCGGGCCATTGATCATACTATCGGAATTTTTGAGCTTTTTGGCGAATGAACCCACTGTCTCTCAGTTGTCCTCGGCATTAATTGTTGCAATGAAGGTGGTGTATTGAGATGGTCCTAGAGTTGCCAGATTCCACATTTGCCCTGTGCACCTGCCCTTGTCAGGGTCATTATCATGCTGTCCACCCCTCCCAAAGAGTACCTCCAATACTGCCACTTCCCTCAGATCTTCGATCCCTTCCTCAAGGGTCTTCCAGCACATTTTATGATGGTGCTCCTGCATTCTGTCCCTGTGGACAAACCTTTCCCTTACACTCATTAAAAGCCACTCCCAGAGGGAAAGGGACCCTTGCTCCCTTACAAATATCTGATTCACCCCTGAGTCCTGAGTCAAGGGTCCCAAATTCCTTGCCTCACCACTATCCAGTAGCACACCTGTACCCATAACGTCCCAGTCCCGAAGTAACCAGGCTGTATAAGCCCCATGTCCCAGTCATGCAATATCTTTTTGCAGATTACGGAGACTTTCATATGTCACGGACTCTGTGATGATCTCAACCTCTGGCCCTCTGTGGGTTGTGAGGACCTTCCTCTCTTATCCTTATTACCTGGGTGCTCTGATTTCATCTTAGACTTCTTTGTTTCCACAGGGGCGACTGCGGCTGGTTGTGACTGCTCCTGTGGTTCAGCTGGAACCTGGACGGTTGTAACGTCTGTGGGTTCCCCTGCTGCACCATCAGACTCTCCCTTTTCAGGGCAGGGGGAGGTTTTCCCACAACTGGGGAAATGTGCTCCATTAACAACTGGCCTATCTCCTTCACCAGAACCCCCACCCAATCCAGGTGGTTCGTTTCTGAGGTGGGCTGTGAGGCAGGGTCAGGCAGTGGGGCAGCATCCCTTTTCTGTGGGGCAGTGTCAGGCTCCATGGCAGCATCCCCAGTCTCTGAGGTAGGTGTCTGTGTGGTGATCCAAGTCGACCTCACCTTATTTCTGAACATGAAATTGACTAGCACTATCAGCAACACTTGGTTAGTATCTAGAGGAAATTGAAACCCTTCAAAAGCTGTGGGGTAGGCACAAAGAAGTGGTTGAAGGGCTGGGAGAAAACTTCCCCCCTGGCACTTCTTCACACAAAATACCATTCTTAAAGTAACCTCAAAAACATACACTTAGTGTGTGATAGCCATGTATCCATGTGCCCGCCTTCCAGAGGAAGTTAAAAACCCATGATTTCCTTACCTTATTAATCCATAAAACAAACTGGATAACAGCCACAATAGCCTCAGTTATAGGACCCATGTTTAGATAAGGGCCTGCAGAAATACAGCCACGACAACGTGCCTCCCAAACCAGGGTAAGCCAGACTACGTGGTGTTACCTAATGAGGTTTCTGTATCCAGGCACACACAAAAGAAAATATTAGGGTATTCAAGAACCATTATTCCTTTTTTCACCTTTCTTTCCTCAGGGCCCTCAAGCCCCATTTTTGGGTGCCAAAATCTGTCTTGGTTGGAAAGACAAGACTCAGCTAGGGAGGGGCAGGGCCTCCCTTGGAATGGAGAATTCAAACCCTTTCCCTCCAAATTATTAAAATTTAGAAAATTATAGGACTCTCAGGCAGAAGTGTGGAGATAGGAATAACAGTTCTTTACTAGTATGTATAACAAGGCAAACAAACAACAACTCCAGCATTAACAACAAAACACAACCAGGAACCTTGAGGGGCTTTGCTTCACAAAGCCCAGGGCAGCCTGATCTCGGTGCCCCTGCAGGACTCTGAGTGAAGCGTAGAATAAGGACTTTACAATTAGAAATTGGAAAGCAGGTATGTTTTGTGTCCAGCTGGGACACACGGGGGGATATCTCCTCCAAACTGTGCGTACCTGGTCAAGACAAGGTCCAGGTTTAAATACACATTGATCCCACAGCCTACACCTCCTCACCCGCCCATTCCTCACCTTCTCTCACTTTGTATTCTAATTAGCTGTCACGCCTCTTGGTGGTTGTGAGTTGGGGTCTTGGGAGGAAGGCCAACGTCTTCCTCAGGTTGATCTTCATTTCTGGGCAGGCACAGTGGAGGTTTGGCTATTTTTCAGGTTACTTTGCTCTTGCCAAAGATTAGGAGCTTGATTTTGCTTGATTAAAGCCACAAAGTTCTGCTTTATTGATTTTTGAAAAATACCTGGGTCCTACTTTGCTGAGTTTTAACATCATACATCTTACCTATATGACTTCTACTTAGTAACTACCTAACAACGAAGTTTAAGAGCTCATCTTCTCTGTGTTCTCAGTACAAGCTGTTTCTTTATTTCTACAAAATCACCAGAAGCTGCTTCTAAAATCTTTTCTTTTTATATTCATAAACGTCCTCCATATCATGACAGCACTAAGCTGGAAGGGTGGAAAATCCCGGGCTGGTGGATGGGATATATCAGAAGCTCCGTGGGTGGTAGCTGGAACGGCAGGGATGTCCTGCCAGGGCAGGGCAGGGCAGGGCAGGGCAGGGCAGGGCAGGGCAGGGCAGGGCAGGGCAGGGCAGGGGTACAGCGTAGCCAAAAGCCTCAGAGCAGTTCCAAAGAGGTGGCAGCAGCGGGACAGGGCCGGCCCAGCTCCAGCAGGGCAGGGGGAGGCGAGCTCAGAATTCCTGGGCACACGGGCAGATGGTGGTAGATTTCCCAGGGCCGGACTTGGTGGTGACAGTGAACTCGTCCCGCAGCAAGCAGCAGCCTGGCCGTCCTCTCTCCAATGCCAAGAGCAAGAGACAGCAGAGCTGCCCCCAGCCCCGTCCTTTTTCTGCCCCCCCAAACTCGGGTTATCTCCCCCCTCTGAGAGAAACTCCCAGAGACCCAAAGAAGTGTAGCCAGGTGCTAAAAATCCTCTCCTTTGGCCACTTTGTTCTGCTTGAGTTCCTGTAAGTACCCAGAAGTGAGTTTCCTAGCAAATTATCAGAAAAAATATAAGTAAAAAAGAAACAACTCTAACCTTGAACAATGTGGCACCCAAACCCAGCAGTGGGGTCAGTGCAGTGCCCATGGCCACAGCCCCTTGAAATGGCCAAATGCAGGCTGTGATGATGATCCATCCTCACCCCTGACCCAGGGCAGGGCTGGAGTGGTCTTGATGGCACCTTGGGCTTGGCACACACTTGGGGAGTGTGTCTGTTTTTATGGGGAAACTCAGGAGTTTTAGATTGCTTAAAAAAAAAAAAACAAAAAAACCCCAAAAAAACCAAAAACAAACAAACAAACAAAAAAAACCACCCCAAACAAAAAAAACAAAACAAAACAAAACCAAAAAAAACCAAACCAAACCAAAACAAAACAAACCAAAAAAACCCCAAGACAAACCTCTTTGGTTGTGTGCAGCCAGTTCTCCAAGCAAAGCAAGACCCTGGTGAGTGAGGAGAGACAGGCTGGGGTTGGGGAATGTGGAGCAAGGTTGTCCACACTGGGTCAGACATCAAGGCAAAGCTTCTCTGACCTGGCCAGACCTCCTGAGGAGAGACCTTGGATCAATATCAACCCCTGAATGTTGCAGTCATCTCTTCTCTGAAGAGAAAAATACACTCTTGAAAATAGGAATATGGGGTTTTTTTTTAAATATTTCCTTATAACTCTAGGAGAAAAGACTTCCTAGTGAACTGCACCAGACCAGAGGGAAATCAAGGCACAGCCATGGTTTTCAGGACTTGCTTGATCTCAATGAGCCCTGGGGTGCATTTGGTGCTGAGCCCTGGAACCTCAGGGCCTGAGAGGAGATTGCACAAACCTTTCCAGGAGTCAAAGTCAGAGGAAACACCCAAAGTGTCTCAAACCATTAATAGGCCCCACTATGGTCAATCCTCAACACAGCCTCTTCATGGACTCCTTGGAGGAGAGAACTAGAGGCCAGGATTACAAAAAACTTCTCAGAGACTCAGCATGAGATGAAAAATACAAAGGAAAATCCAAAGTATCTTAAAAATTTTGAGTATCTTAAAGCATTACTGAGCCCACTGTGTGTCAGTGCAAAGCTCTCAAGGGACTAATAAGAGCAGTTAATTGGAGGCCAGGATTGCACAAAAACTTCTCAGACACTCGCTGGACAAAAAGAAGTATTTAAATTAATCCTGAGTACCTTGAAGTATTAATGAGCCCCACTGAGTGCTGTTACTGACTAAGAATCCCAAGGGACTCATTAAAGATGAGATAACTGGGAGCCTTGATTGCACAAACTTTTCCTAAAGTAAGTTTTCAAAGGGAAACACCAAGTATCTTAAAATAACTGAAGTACCTTGAAGCATTAATGAGCCCCACTGAGTGTTGTTACTGACAAAGCCTCTCCAGGGACTCATTAAAGCAGAGAATGGGAGGCCAGGATTGCACAAACCTCTCAGAGACTCCAAGGCAAAAGCCAAATCCAAAGTCCTTGGAAAAACCTGCAGTCCCTGGCAGCATGAAGGAGCCCCCCAGGGCCATTGCTGACCAAGGCTCCTTCCCCAGGGACTCCTTCCAGCACATCCTCGAGGCCACTGGCATGGCAGGGGGATGCTGAGGGCAGCACAAGGGGCTGACAGTGCCCAGCCTTGCTGGGGCTGTGCCAGGAGGCCCCAGGGCCTCAGGACAAGGGGTCTCCTCAGTGTCCTTGGTGGCACAGAGGCTGCTGTGGCCCAGGGCACCAAGCCTTGGCTTCTCTTTGTCCCCACCTGTCATCACTGCCTGCAGTTCTCTGCTCTGCCTGGGGCCTGGGGACACTTTCTGTGTCGTGTCCCTCAGTGGGACCCATTAAAATTTCCAGAAACTTTGGAGTTGGCTTCTGCCTTGGAGTTCTGGAGAGGTTTCTTCAGCTCCCTCTCAGGGACTGATGTTCAGGGCCTCAGCACAAAGCCCCGAGAGGGTCATTAAAGTCCTTGTGCTGTGTCTGTGCTGCTGAGCTGGGCTGAGCTCATCATCCAGAGGCAGTTCCTGGCAACCAGGAAGAGCTTAAAACCACATTTCTCTGGATGAGCAGCTTTTCTGCCAGCCCAGCAGGGCTGGGGCACGGCCTGCAGCCACCCCGGGCACAGCACACAGGCACAGAGAGCTTCAATCCCTCAGGGCTGGGAAGGTGCTGAGAAGGGACTGGGGGAGAATCACTGCCAGCCCTTCGCACAGGAACCTCTGGCTGCAGGACAATGCAGCTGCAGCTCCTGCAGTGATCTCCTCAAGCTGCAACATCCCAATGCCTACAGACTCTGTGAGTACATTCTCTGATGATCTCTTGTGTAGAGCAGCCAGGGGTGCCCAGGGCTGTGGTGCAGAGCAGGGTCCTGCAGCCCAGGGCGCTGTGCTGGCCCAGGGACTCTGCTGCCTGCCAGGGACAGCTCTCAGCCGGCCCTGGGAGCTGCTGCCAGCACTGGGGGACAAGACCTGGGTGGAAGGAGACAGCTGGTAAGGTGTGGAAGTGATCTCCTTATTGGGTGAGGATGCTGCATTGTTCAGGAGTGCTACCATCATGAGATTTAACTCCAGAAGATTTCCAAGTAGATTATACAAGGAGCACAGCAAGGCACAAGCTGCGTAAAAGGAAAAATTCTGCTGTTTCAATCTAAAGCTGTGTGTTGCCTGGATGGGAAATTGCACAAAGATATTCATCTCCCAGTTCAGGTTGAGAAAATTAATGATTTTTTTTCAGATCCTGATAAAGCAGGCAGTGACAGAAATCAGCAGAGGGTCCCTTACAGGCAGCACCAGTGTCGCTTTTCCAGCCTCTTCGGGATTGCTCTGATGTTGCCATCAGAGCCTGCAGAGCCAGAGCTGCCCCTGGGCAGTGCCTGAGCTGGGAGGGCTCTGCAGGGCAGAGCTGAGCCCCCAGGGCTGGGCTGGGCTCTGGCAGCACTGGCAGGGCCCAGCCCTGGGCACAGGGAAGCAGCTGCAGGCAGGGACAGCTGCAGGCAGCAGAGCCCAGGGCAGGCAGTGGGGGGAAAGTGCCACCAAGCTGTGCTGGGGTATTGAAAGTCCTCTCCAAACGGAACTATTCAATGATTACTTTTTTTACAGATCCTCATGCCAAGACACAACAAATGTCCAACAGCAGCTCCATCAGCCACTTCCTCCTGCTGCCATTGGCAGACACGCGGCAGCTGCAGCTCCTGCACTTCTGCCTCTTCCTGGGCATCTCCCTGGCTGCCCTCCTGGGCAACGGCCTCATCATCAGCGCCGTAGCCTGCGGCCACCTCCTGCACAGCCCCATGTTCTTCTTCCTGCTCAACCTGGCCCTCACCGACCTGGGCTGCATCTGCACCACTGTCCCCAAAGCCATGCACAATTCCCTCTGGGACACTAGGACTATCTCCTATGCAGGATGTGCTGCACAGGTTTTTCTCTTCTTTTTTCTAATGTCAGCTGAGTACTATCTCCTGACCGTGATGTGCTACGACCGCTACGTGTCCATCTGCAAACCCCTGCACTATGGGACCCTCCTGAGCAGCAGAGCTTGTGCCCACATGGCAGCAGCTGCCTGGGCCAGTGCCTTTCTCAATGCTCTCATGCACACAGCCAATACATTTTCCCTTCCCCTGTGACATGGCAATGGCCTGGGCCAGTTCTTCTGCGAAATCCCACACATCCTCAAGCTGTCCTGCTCAAACTCCAAACTCAGGGAACTGGGGTTTCTTGCAGTTAGTTCCTGTTTGGTATTAAGTTGTTTTGTGTTCATGGTTTTCTCCTATGTTCAGATCTTCAGGGCTGTGCTGAGGATCCCCTCTGAGCAGGGACAGCACAAAGCCTTTTCCACCTGCCTCCCTCACCTGGCCGTGGTCTCCCTTTTCCTCAGCACTGGCTTTTTTGCCTACCTGAAGCCCCCCTCCATCTCGTCCCCATCCCTGGATCTGGCCCTGTCAGTTCTGTACTCGGTGGTGCCTCCAACCCTGAACCCCCTCATCTACAGCCTGAGGAACCAGGAGCTCAAGGCTGCAGTGTGGAGAATGGTAACTGGATGGTTTCAGACAGATTAAAATACCAATTTCTGAAAATCACATGTAATAAAAACCATATTTGATATTTCTTTTTTATTTCTTTTGTAGGTTTTTTTTCTTTTTTTTTACCTTTAAGATCTTGTCCAAAAGGAATGGTAATTGCCATATCTCATTTTGTTTCTCTCCACCTTCCCGGTGGCCACAGACTGTGTCAATGAGGGGCTGCACTCTTGGTGGCTTTAAAGAAATTCAAGAGTCTCCCAGCCAAGTTTTCTGCAGAGATCCCCCTTTGGTTCCCCTCTCTGCAGCTGCAGCAGCAATGTCTGTGTGCAGAGCTGGGGGCAGATCAGTGCTGGCACAGCAGCTGTGCCCAGAAGCAGCAGCAGCAGCCCTTGGTGTTGGCAGTGCTGCTGCCGTGGCCCTGCCCCGCTGCCCTGCTGGCCCTGGTGTTGCTGTAGGGCCTGAGTGCTCTCGGGGCCGGGCACAGGGCTGGGGGTGGCAGTGCCGGGGCTGCAGCAGGGACAGGCCATGGGCACTGCTGGGGCAGCGCTGACGCCTCAGGCCAGGGCCTGGGGGCTGCAGGCTCCTTGCCCAGGCTCTCTCCAGAACACTTGGCCCAGGCCAATGCTGAGCACAGAAAAGCCCTGGGAGCAGCCCCAGGCTGGCTGTGGGCAGGCTGGGGGCAAACAGCATGGCTGGGGCTCTGCAAGGTGCCTGGGGGCAGGTGGGATCCTACTGGGATCGCAGTGGAGAGGCTGGGCCCATGCTGTGTGAGACTGGGATCATACTGGATCATACTGGCAGCAACTGGGACTTCACTGAGGGTGACTGGGAGTGGCTGTGAGCAACTGGAATCAGGCTGGAAGCAACTGAGGACAACTGGGAGTGACTGGGAACATGCTGGGAGCAAATGGGATACACTGGGAGAGACTGAAACCACAGTGGGGGTAAAAGGGAGCAGCTGTGCCCATGCTGGGGTCATAGTGGGATCCTACTGGAACCAGATTGGGAGTGACTGGAAAGCGGCTGGCGGTGACTGGAACCATGCTGGAGGTGACTGGGAGAAACTGGGCTCAAACTGGGAGTGACAGGCAGTCTCTCAGGGCATGACTGGAACAATACTGGGAGTATCTGGAAGGTTCTGGGGTCATACTGGGGGTGACTGGAACCAAACTGGGGGTGACTGGGTCCTCCTGGGTTCATCCTGGGAACCACTGGGATTACAATGGGTGTGAAAAGATCCTGACTGGCAGTAACTGGGAACTACTGTTTGGAGGAAAATGTGGACACATTGAGAGCAACTGGGATCAACTGGAAGGGACTGGGACCATGCTGAGCAGACTGAGACCACAACTGGGGAAACTGGGATCATATTGGGAGAAACTGGGACGACACTTTGGGCAACTGCAAGAAGCTGGGATTGTACTAGAGGCAATTGGAGGAAACTGGGAAAGACTGGGATCTTTCTGAGGTAACCATAACTTTACTGGGATATAGTGGGATATACTGGCACTGTCTGTAACCATACTGGGGAGACTGGAACCACATTGGGAACAGCTGGGACCATGCTGGGGAAAACTGGGAGTGCATGTGACCATGCTGAGAGGGATTGGGACTATTCTAGGGACAACTGGGATCATACTGGGAGGAGCTGGGAACAATTGGAACTATTCTGGCAGCCAAGTGGGATCATAGTGGGATCACAGTGGGAGCAGCGGAGATCATGCTAGTTGAGACTGGGGTCACACTGAGGGTGATTGGACTCCTGCTGGGATTGATTGGAAGTGGCTGTGAACAAGTGGAATCACACTGAAAGCAACTGGGAGGAACTGGGAGCATCCTGGGGATGACTGGGATATACTGGGGGAGACTGGGAGCTATGAGGCTCATACTGGAGGCTACTGGGATAATACTGGTATTTACAGGGAGGAACTGGGATCACACTGGGGGCCACCTAATCATACTGGGAGTGACTGGCATCAGACTGGGATTATAGTGATGTGATTGGACCCTGACTCGGAATTACTGGGAGCTACCAGACCCATGCTTAGAGTCTACTGGGGATGCACTTGGAGGAACTGGGAATAAATAGGAATGACAGGATGTATGCTGGTGACAACTGGGATGTACTGGCAGGGACTGGGATAAAACTGGGGGCAACTGAACCACACTGAGGTAATTGGGTACTCCTGGAAATGACTCGGAGAATGTTCAGGGCAACTGGAATATACTGGGAGTGCCTGAGATCATGCAGGTGGTGACTGGGACCACACTGGGAGCCACTAAGAATGTGCTGGGGGCATCTTGGGGAATACAATGGGGGCAACTGGGGACACGTGTGAGTGACTGGGGCCCTGCTGGGAGAGACTGGCATCATACTGGGAATCACTGGGACTATACTGGGAACAACTGGGAGTGTGCTGGGGGCAAATTGCATCATAATGGGGAATGACTGGGAGTGACTGGGCTCATACTGGGAGCAAGATGGATCCTCAATGCAGTGAGGGGAAGTGACCAGGATCATTCTAGGAGTGACTGGGCTCATACTGGGAGTGCTGAGGAAATGGAACCACACGAACAGAGCAAGTGGGCTCATCCTGGGAGCAGCCACTTCCAGCACCAGGACCCCCAGTTCCCTCCACACCCCCAGCTGAGTGGGGGGCTCAGCTCAGGACCCCTCATCATCCTGGGGGAGGGGACATGGTCCCCGTGTGCAGACCCAGGAGGAGTTTAGGGGGGTGGGTGGGTCATGGGGGGACTCCCAGCAGTCTTGGGAGGGAGAGGAGAACAGGGAGACCCCAGATGGTTTGGGGGAACCAG
>CAJVGK010000044.1:1241840-1379449 GCA_910950805.1 Acrocephalus scirpaceus scirpaceus | reverse complement strand
CCCGGGGCTGGGCGCGGCTGCCCAGGAGCGGAGGATGCAGGGTCCCCCCGTGCTGGGGCTTGGTCTGCCCAGCTCAGGGGCTGCATTGTCAGTCCAGAGACACGTGGGGATGGCCGGGTACCAGCAGAGCTGGGAGGGAAACCCGGGAATGGGGGGAGCAGAAACGGGCAGGACCAGAGCTGGGGCTGTTCCAGAAGCCTGGACATGTTGGGAGCATGGACAAGGGGGACCCATGGATACCCCAGGACCCTGACACAGGGACCCCAGACAGTGCAGATCCCTGGGACACCTGTGATGCCAAAGTGGTGAGCCCAGAGAAGGGGAACCTCCTGGATTCCCAGGAGCCACAGCAGCCCAGAGAGTGGGAACACCAACACAAACATGTTTCACAGAAACCCAGACAGGATGGAGCCTCCAGGACCCCAGGGTGGAGAGACCAGAGAGGGGAAGCTCATGGTTGGGTGTTTCTTCTGAATCTTGGTCATTCTTATATTTTGGAGGAATGAAGCTTGGTGTTTTGGGAGGTTTATATGGCCAACAGATGCCCGATGACTTCTAGAGATGGACTTGGGCAGGAAAAACCCCTAACCCAATGTGCTCATACATTGTATTTTTCTGAAAACCAGGATTAGTCATTCCCAAACCTTGGCAAGATGGAGGAGGAGACTACAAGGAAGAGGAAGATGCCCCGGGACAGCCAGGCAGGTGAGGAGGAAGTCACTGCCCCTTTCCCCTCTCTTCTGCTCCATCTCCCAGCCCAGCATGGCCCCTGGCTGCAGGACAACCCCGCTGCTGACCCCGTCCTGCCAGGGATTCACTGGAGGGATCTCCTTGGCCTTCCCTCTGGCACAGAGGAAATTCCATCCTCTCCTTGTTCTTCCTCCTCCAGAGAAGGAGCTGAGGATGGAGATAAGGGAGGAAAAATCCCCACAGCAGAACCTCATGGAAGAGGCCGTTTTGAGTGGCTCCCTGGCACAGGAATCCAACAGGGAGGAAAAACCCCAGAGATCCCGCAGGAGGAGGGGCTCCAAACCCATCCCAGGGAGCTCTGTGGAGGAAAGACCCACCCTGTGCCAGGAAGGTGGAGAGAGCTTTAGCCAGGGCCCTGAGCTGGTGGCCCATGAGCAGGTTTATGACAGGGAGCAATCCTATGAGTGCTTGGAGTGTGGGAAGAGCTTTAGCAACAACTCCCACCTGATCCGCCACCAGAGGATCCACACTGGGGAACGGCCCTACATGTGTGGGGAATGTGGGCAGGGCTGCAGAGACAGCTCCAACCTGATTGTCCACCTCAGGACCCACACTGGGGAGAGGCCGTATGAGTGTGGGGAATGTGGGAAGAGCTTCAGCCACAGCTCCAGCCTGATCTGCCACCAGAACATCCACGCTGAGGAAAGGCCATACAAGTGTGGGGAATGCGGGAAGGGCTTCAACAGGAAGTCCCAACTGATCATCCACCAAATGATCCACACTGGAGAGAGGCCCTATGAGTGTTCCCACTGTAGGAAGAGGTTTCAGACCAGCTCAGATCTCCTCAAGCACCAGCGCATTCACACTGAGGAGAGGCCCTTCCGCTGCCCTGACTGCGGGAAGGGCTTCAAACACAACTCCACCCTCATCACCCACCGGCGCATCCACACTGGGGAGAGGCCCTACGAGTGTCCCCAGTGTGGGAAGAGCTTCACCCAGAGCTCTAACTTGACCCGACACCAACGGAGTCACCAGTAAGGGAAGCCCTCAGAGTGCCCCGACTCTGGGAAGAGCTTCATTTGCGTCTCCAAGTTCATCCCCCATCAGAAGATGCACACTGGGAAGAGCCCTGGTGACCCACAGTTCCCTGTGATTCATTCTGGGAGGACACTTTTCCCTCTCCCTGCCCCTAGCAATGATGTGAGGTGGGATTGAAGAGTGTGAGGGTCTGGCCATGGCCCCATCATTGTATTTGATCCCATCTCAGGTCATTGCCAGGGGCAGGAAAAGGACTCTTTCTCTGCCCCAAGGAGAAGAGTGATCTTTCCAGGCAGGAGGAAATATGTTGAAAGGAAGAGCCAGTCGATGTTGTAGTTTACCCTTTATATCATTTGTCTTATCCTTTCTGTTATCAATAATGTTTCTATTTCTATTTGTTCCTTCCCTTGTTGCTGTTCCCAATAAATTGTTCTTATTCCAGCCTGGGATCTTTGCCTTTTATACATTCAGTGGGAGGCTGGAGGGCAGTGAGTGGAAGCAGAATGGTTTTAGGGGACCACAGAATTGGGGAATCCCGTTCTTAAAGCCCGGCCAATGGAAACCGAGCATCCCAGCTGGTGCCAGCCCTGGCTGCCCTGGAACAGCCTTGGGAGCGGGTCCCTGGCTGGGGCTGTGGGAACCTCTTCCCTCTGGTGCCCAGGGACAGGACTGGAGGGAAAGGCTGGAGCTAAGTCGGGACAGGTTTGGGTTGGATAAACAACCACAGGGGGCTGGTGATGTTTGCCTGCTATAAAACCAAATTGTCACAGGCCCTCACAGGGGTTCCTTGGGGAATATCCAAGAGTCTGCAGGCTATTCAAGAGCTGGAATGTCAAAGGCAGAGACAGGGGCTCCATGGAGACCTCCCAGGGCTTTCTGGGCATGCTAAAGAGCCCTGTGCTCAGAGGCAGTCACAGCCATTCCATGGGGACATCCCAGGGCACCTTGGGCTGCAAAGGCACCCATCTGTCACAGGCACTCACGGGGGCTCCACGGTGACATCCTGGGAGTCTCCAGGCTGCCAAAGAGCCGGGATGTCCCAGACATTCCCAGGGGTTCCTGTCATGGGCAGAGTGGGAGCTTCAAGCAAAAGCTTCATTTTTTCATTGGAGAATCTCCTGCTGAGTCATGAGGTGGAGAAATGACACCCAACAGCTACCATGGATCCTCAAACCTCTCCAGGATGCCTAGAGTTAAAAAAATCTTTCTAGGAGAGGAGACTGGGAGCGGCTGCATCCAATCCTAGACCCAGACTTCTGCAAACGTTTATGTGTAAAAGATTGGACAGGTGGAATTGAACCGTAATAATACTTGCCTAAAAGGGTTAGTGATGGAATACCAGATATATTTCTATAAATACTGCTATGATTGATTCTTATCAGGATTAGGAAGAAAGATTTATTTACACCATAGATTAAATTTAAAAAGGAGTTTTCTACTCCACAGTATAGAAGAGATAACAATTATTTGAAGATAGTGTTCTAGGAAGCAATTTGGAAGAAAACAGGGCCTTGTTGGATTTGTTTGAGCCCATTGCAGGCAGAGTCTCCTGCTGCAGCAGGAACTGCCGTTCCTGTGCCAGTCCCAGGGCAGATCCCGCTGCAGGAAAAGCCCCAGGCCAGCCCCAAGACAGTGAAGGCCTCGGGCACAAGTGCAGAGTGCTGTGCTGGGAGCTGTGGCAGGGAGAGCCTGAGGCACCAAAGGCACCTTGGCAGCAGCAGCTGCTCCCAGGCCATGGCCACAAGCCTCCCTTGGCAGCCCGGCCTGGTGGCCAGCACTGCAGAGCTGCTGCTGCTGCTTCAGGGCTCCTTTCTGCCTGGGCTCTGCCCCAGCCCACAGAGTGTGACCTCAGCCCTGAGCCTGGCACAGCCGCTGCGCCTGAGCCCTGCAAAGCCTCAAGGTCACCTGGGCCAGCCTGGCTCTGTCAGCCCCTGGGGAAGGCAGGGCCAGCAAAGGCCAGAGAAGGGGCTGCCTTTGGCTGCTGCATGTGGGCTCCAGCAGAGACAAGGAGGAGTCAAGGCAGTGCATGGAGTCCAGGGAGCAGCCCCTTCTCCCCATGCAATCCTGGAATGGTTTGCATGGGAAGAGCTCTGCAGTGCTCATCTCATCCAAACCCCCGCCATGAGCAGGGACATCTTTGAGCAGCTCAGGTTGTTCAGAGCCCTGTCCCAGCTGGACTGGAATGTTTCCAGGGATGGGGCATTGACCACCTCCCTGGGAACCTGTCCTGCTGGATCACCAACCTCACCATCAAAAATTTCCTCCTTATCTCTCCTTATCTGAACCTCCCTTCCTTTAGTTTAAAACCACCACCCTCTGTCCTATTGGGACAGGCCCTACTAAAACCTTTGTCCACCCTTGCATTTCCCATGAGCCGGGTTTCCATGGCAATTGCCATGCCAGGTGACCCAGGGGTGGTGTCCCAGTGAGGGCTGCCATGGAAACAGTGCCCAGCCCTGCCCCTTTCTGTCTGCCTGAGCTGGCCTTTGGCCCTGGCAGTGGCGTTTGCTGCTGGTTCCGCGGGGCCTGAGCAGCCAGCGCGGCACAGGGCAGGTGGCCATGGCACAAGCCCCCAGCAAGGGATCCCCTCTGCCTCTGGGCACTGACACCAGCCCTGAGCAAGGGGCTGCCACAGTGGGCTCAGTGCAGTGTCCATGGCCACAGCCCCTTGCAATGGCCCAGGGCAGCTTGGGATGATGATCCAGCCTCACTCCTGGCCCAGGCCAGGCCTGCAGTGCCCTTTCCCCACAGCCTGGCTGCACAGAAGCACTTCCAGGGCTCTCTGCAGTTCCCTTGCCCTCACTCTTGCCTCACTCACACACCTCCCAACAACCCAGCTGGAGCTTTGAGCTGCAAGGAGTTCAAAGCTTGTCTGTCCTTCAGCAGTTGGTCTAATTCTGCCTTCAGCCACTTCTGGATTTGTGTTTATGGTAGAACTTCAGGTGTGTCTAAAACATTCCTTGTATGGTTCTGCCTGGGGGAAGAGAACCTCCTTGGTGGCATCTTGGTCTTGGAAAACATTTGAGATTGTCTGAAACTCAGGAGTTTTAGATTGCTTAAAAAAGAAAGAAAACTCTTCTTTGCCTGAGTGCAGCCAGTTCTCCAAGCAAAGCAGGTCCCAGGTGAGTGAGGAGAGACAGGATGGGGTTGGGGAATGTGGAGCAAGGTTGTCCTTGCTCTGGGTCAAACCTCAAGGCACAGCTTCTCTGACCAGGCCAGAGCTCCTGAGGGGAGACCCTGGATCAATATCAATCACTGAATGCTTCAATCACGTCTTCTCTAAAGAGAAAAATACACTCTTGAAAAAAGGAATATATATCTCTTAGAAGCTCTTTGAAAGATTTCTCCATAACTCTAGAAAAAAAGACTTCCTAATGAACTGCACCAGACCAGAGGGAAATCAAGGCACAGCCATGGTTTGTCAGGACTTGCTTGATCTCAATGAGCCCCGTGGTGCATTTGGTGCTGAGCCCTGGAACCTCAGGGCCTGAGAGGAGATTGCACAAACCTTGCCAGGAGTCCAAGTCAGAAGAAAAACCCAAAGTGTCTCAAAGAATTAATGGGCCCCACTATGGTCAATCCCCAACACAGACTCCTCATGAGGTCTGTAGAGGAGAGAACTGGAGGACAGTACTGCACAAAACCTTCTCAGAGACTCAGCGTGGGATGGCAAATCACAAAGGAAAATCCAAAGTATCTTAAAAATCTTGAGTATCTCAAAGCATTATGAAGACTTACTATGTGTCAGTGCAAAGCTCTCAAGGGACTCATTAAAGCAGATAATTAGAGGCCGGGATTACACAAAAATTTCTCAGCCACTAAGTGGCAAAAAGAAGTACTTAAACTAACACTGAGTACCTTGAAGTATTAAAAAACCCCACTGAGGGTTTTTATTGACTGAGAATCCCAAGGGACTCATTAAAGCAGATAATTGGGGGCCATGATTGCACAAACTTTTCATAGGGTAAGTTTTCAAAGGGAAGCACCTAGTACCCTAAAATAACTGAAGTACCTTGAAGCATTAATGAGCCCCACTGAGTGTTGTTACTGACAAAGCCTCTCAAGGGACCAATTAGAGCAGAGAATTGGAGGCCAGGATTGCACAAACCTCTCAGAGACTCCAGGGCAAAAGCCAAACCCAAAGTCCTTGGAAAAACCTGCAGTCCCTGGCAGCATGAAGGAGCCCCCCAGAGCCATTGCTGACCAAGGCTCCTTCCCCAGGGACTCCTTCCAGCACATCCTGGAGGCCACTGGCATGGCAGGGGGATGCTGAGGGCAGCACAAGGGGCTGACAGTGCCCAGCCTTGCTGGGGCTGTGCCAGGAGGCCCCAGGGCCTCAGGACAAGGGGTCTCCTCAGTGTCCTTGGTGGCACAGAGGCTGCTGTGGCCCAGGGCACCAAGCCTTGGCTTCTCTTTGTCCCCACCTGTCATCACTGCCTGCAGTTCTCTGCTCTGCCTGGGGCCTGGGGACACTTTCTGTGTCGTGTCCCTCAGTGGGACCCATTAAAACTTCCAGAAACTTTGGAGTTGGCATCTGACTTGGAGTTCTGGAGAGGTTTCTTCAGCTCCCTCTCAGGGACTGATGTTCAGGGCCTCAGCACAAAGCCCTGAGAGGGTCATTAAAGTCCTTGTGCTGTGTCTGTGCTGATGAGCTGGGCTGAGCTCATGGCACACAGGCAACTCCTGGCAAGCAAGAAGAGCTTAAAAACACATTTCTCTGGATGAGCAGCTTTTCTGCCAGCCCAGCAGGGCTGGGGCACTGCCTGCAGCCACCCCGGGCACAGCACACAGGCACACAGGGCTTCAGCTCAGCCTGGGCTGGCAGCACAGAGCAGAGCTCACTCAGGGCTCACTGCAGGAGAAATCCTCCCAGGCTTGCAAACAGTCACTCTCTGGCTGGGGGAAGAGAAGCTGCAGCTCCTGCAGGGATCTCCTGAAGCTGCCACATCCCCCAGCTTGGAGCACCTTCCAGGAGCACTGTGGGAGCTGCTGCAGGGCAGGGATGTGGCCCTAGGGCAGGGCTGGGTTTCCCTGCTGCCCCAGCCCAGGCCCAGCACAAGGCAGCTCCCTGGGGCCAGGCTCTGCTGCAGGGCTGAGCAGCCGGGGCTGCAGCCAGGGGTGCCCAGGGCTGTGGTGCAGAGCAGGGTCCTGCAGCCCAGGGCGCTGTGCTGGCCCAGGGACTCTGCTGCCTGCCAGGGACAGCTCTCAGCCGGCCCGGGGAGCTGCTGCCAGCGCTGGGGAGAAGCTGTGGGGGGAAGGAGCCACCCTGAGCAGGGCAGCTGCTGCTGCTGCTGCTGCTGCTGCTGCTGCTGAGAGGGGCTGTGTGGGGCAGGGCTGCTCCCAGCTCCACACCAGCCTGGGCACAGCTGCGGAGGACACTTGCCAAAAGAAGGTAAGCCTGGCATGGCTGTAAAGATCAGGAGCTTTCCTGAGAGTGTTTTCTACTTCCTACTTGGAGAAGGATGGGAGAGCTGGGGTGATGACAAAAAGATTTTTGCCTTTTTAAACATTTTTCATATAGTCGTAGCTTTGTTAACTACTTATATATAGTGAAAAATCTATAATCCTGAATTAGCTTTATTCAACTAGTATTACATACTTATATAACTATAATCCTTAATTAACTCTGTTATCTTTCCTACCATTTCTCTTGGATTTTAGAATAATAAACTTCTAAATACATTCCTGAAATACTGTACAGTGTTATTATAAGGAAGAGGACCTACAAGAAGAACATTTTGGTTTTTAACCAGAGTGTGAGCAGTCATAAAATAAGTGGGGCAAAGAAGCCCTTGGACCAACTCCAATGGGTTGCCCCAGGAGTTTGTAACTGGGGAAACTGAATTACTTTGTGGATTTTCCTGTTTAATATCGTAATTGATCAATCCTAATAAATTGTTGAACTTAGGAATTGGGTGTGCCCCATCCCGTCTGGGACACCTGAAAGATTCCAGTAAAGGTCTGGTTTTTACTTTACTGTTCTAACACTGTTACAAAGGTTTTTTTCTCTTCTTTGATTACAGGCAACAGGAGGATGAGAGAGAAGCAGAACAGGAACTGTAATCACAGAACATTCTGAGTTGAAAGGGACAACCAAGATCATCAAAGTAATTTTTCAACATTTACAGAGACTCCAGAACTGTAACTTTGGGTGCTCAGTCTCTCTGCTGGGAGCCTCCTAAAGGGCCTTCAGCCACTGCTCAGCCCTGCACAGCCCCAGCATCACCTTGGCAGGGCCCAGCAGGGCTCTCCTGAGCTGCCCTTGCCCACCTGCAGACAGAGCCTGCCCCAGCCAGGGCCCTGCAGACAGGCAGGTTTCTGTAGGGCCGGGCCCAGGGCACAGAGGGTGGGATGGGCTCTGTGAGCGCTGGCAGGGACAAGGCTCCTGTCAGGAGGGAAATGTGCAGGCCCAGGGAGATGCTGAGGGAAGGAGAGGGGGCTGAAGAGAGCAGTGCTGGGGGCAGGAGGGCACTGTGGGTGTGTGGGAGGTGCCGTGCCCAGCTGGCTACGGGAACACTGTCCTGAGTGCCCGGCTGTCTGTGCCCTGCCCTCCCAGGCACAGCACCACCACATCTGCTCTTGTTGCTGCACTGCCCTGATCCTGTCCCTGTCATCTGGTGCTCTCAGGGAGGCTCTGGCCTTTGCAGCAGCTGAGTCAGGCACTGCCCTTGGCATTCCTGCCAGGCAGCTGTGGCCATGGCAATGGGGTGTCCAAGCTTCCCTGGGACCTGTGGGGCTGTGGGCAAAGCAGTCCATGGGAAAGGGGAATGAGCTGAGCCCCCTCCCTGAGATCCCATCATGGGCACAGCCGGGGATCTCCTTGCTGTGTCCTTCCCAGCTCTGAGCTGCCCTCCTGGCTGCAAATCTGTGCCAGAGCCCCTGGGAGTTCCCTGAATGTGCCACGGGGAAGTGCAGAGATGCCAGAGCTGAGGAAATGCTGCTGGGTTTGCCCAGGGAGCCGGGAGTGTCCTTGGCAGAAGGGGGTGCTGAGACCTTGCCCAGAGCCCTTTGGAGAGGGGGAGACATTGAGGGATCCCTGTGCTCTGGGCAGGGTCTGGTTTATGCCAGGGTGACAGGGGAGTGTGATTGTGCTCTGACTGCAGCCAAAGCTGCAAACCCAGGGCAGTTGGGAACAAGCCCATCCAGCCCCTCACCTTCCCTGAGCCACAGGGAGTCCTTTGCCTCTCACACCTCTCACTGGGAAACTGAGTGCAGCAGGAATGCTGGGGATTTCTGACCTCAGAGAACCAGGAATGATGTGTGGGCAGGAAAAGTGTCTAAAATTCCTTCCTGCTCTTTGGGTGGTCAGTCTCTGTGCTGGGAGTCTGCCACATCACCACAAACCCAGGGCAGCAGGTCAGGGATGGCTCCTGGGGAGCCCCCACACACAGGCCTGGCTGCTCCTGGCACACTCAGACAGCACAACTGGAGCTCAGGCAGGGACCTGGGGGAAGGTTTTCCCAGAGCAGGAACAAGGGTGGGTGAGTCACAGCGGGACAGTCTACAGGGAATGGCCCAGGTTTGGCTGAAAGCAGCCTCTGCTGACTTGTCCCTGTCCTTTATCCATGAACAGGTGCCCATGGCCAGCCAGAGCAAATGTCCAACAGCAGCTCCATCAGCCACTTCCTCCTGCTGGCATTGGCAGACACGCGGCAGCTGCAGCTCCTGCACTTCTGCCTCTTCCTGGGCATCTCCCTGGCTGCCCTCCTGGGCAACGGCCTCATCATCAGCGCCGTAGCCTGCGGCCACCTCCTGCACAGCCCCATGTTCTTCTTCCTGCTCAACCTGGCCCTCACCGACCTGGGCTCCATCTGCACCACTGTCCCCAAAGCCATGCACAATTCCCTCTGGGACACCACAAACATCTCCTATGCAGGATGTGCTGCACAGCTATTTTTCTTTGTGTTCTTCCTTGGGGCAGAGGTTTCCCTCCTGACTGTGATGTGCTATGACCGCTACGTGTCCATCTGCAAACCCCTGCACTACGGGACCCTCCTGGGCAGCAGAGCTTGTGCCCACATGGCAGCAGCTGCCTGGGCCAGTGCCTTTCTCAATGCTCTCATGCATACGGCCAGTACATTTTCCCTGCCCCTGTGCCATGGCAATGCCCTGGGCCAGTTCTTCTGTGAAATCCCTCAGATCCTCAAGCTCTCCTGCTCCAAATCCTACATCAAGGAAGTTGGGATCATTACAGTTAGTGCCTGTATAGCATTCGGTTGTTTTGTGTTCATGGTTTTCTCCTATGTGCAGATCTTCAGGGTCGTGCTGAGGATCCCCTCGGAGCAGGGACGGCACAAAGCCTTTTCCACCTGCTTCCCTCACCTGGCCGTGGTCTCCCTGCTCGTCAGCACTGCCATGTTTGCCAACTTGAAGCCCCCCTCCATCTCCTTCCCATCCCTGGATCTGGCCCTGTCAGTTCTGTACTCGGTGGTGCCTCCAGCCCTGAACCCCCTCATCTACAGCCTGAGGAACCAGGAGCTCAAGGCTGCAGTTAGGAGACTGACGACTGGATGTGTTCAGGAACATTAAACTGCAGGCCAGTTTGTGAAAATCACTTGAAATATAAGTCATCTTTGAATACTTCTTATTGGTTTCATTTTGAGGTTTTTTCCTGGTTTCTTTACTTTTTTAATTATTATCCACAAGAATGTCATTGTTTGTGGCATTTCTCATTTTTTTCTCTCACCTTCCCATGGACACAGACTGTGCCAATGAGGGGCTGCACTCTTGATGTCTTTAAAGGAACTCAAGGATCTCCCAGCCAAGTTTTCTGCAGAGATCCCCCTTTGGTTCCCTTCTCTGCAGCTGCAGCAGCAATGTCTGTGTGCAGAGCTGGGGGCAGATCAGTGCTGGCACAGCAGCTGTGCCCAGCAGCAGCAGCAGCAGCCCTTGGTGTTGGCAGTGCTGCTGCCGTGGCCCTGCCCCGCTGCCCTGCTGGCCCTGGTGTTGCTGTAGGGCCTGAGTGCTCTCGGGGCCGGGCACAGTGCTGGGGGTGGCAGTGCCGGGGCTGCAGCAGGGACAGGCCATGGGCACTGCTGGGGCAGCGCTGACGCCTCAGGCCAGGGCCTGGGGGCTGCAGGCTCCTTGCCCAGGCTCTCTCCAGAACACTTTGCCCAGGCCAATGCTGAGCACAGAAAAGCCCCGGGAGCAGCCCCAGGCTGGCCGTGGGCAGGCTGGGGGCAAACAGCATGGCTGGGGCTCTGCAAGGTGCCTGGGGGAGACAAGGGGAAGGAGCAGCAGAGCAGGGGCTGATCCATCCCCACTGCGCTGGACACCCCAGGGCAGCGTCCCACAGCGTCCTCATGCACCTGCCAACAACATCCCCCCTCTGCAGCCCTGGCCTCTCCCCCAGCTCACACAGGTGCCGCATCCTTGCAGGCACAGACACGGCAGCACTGCCTCAGGAGCCCCTGTTTGCACTGCCCAGAGCAGGCGTCAGCACCCCCATGGTGTTGGTGTGGGGAGATGAAGCTGAGGGAGCACAAATGCCATCAGCCCCTGGGGCCAGGAAGGGCTGGGGGACAGCAGGGAAAGCACTCAGGTTTGTGGTGGCCTCTGAAGTCACACAGAAAGTTTGTTCCCATCAGCTGGGAGTTTCCTTTTCCGATGCAGATGTTGTTGCTCAGAGCCAGGGCTGCCAGGCAGCCACCCCCAGACTGCCCTCAGCATTTCCTTTGTTTCACCTTGTCTTTCTTTACTCTTCCTGCTACAAATTTCTTCCTCTTGCCCACCCGTGTTCTTTGCCTTACAAACAGCCCATCCCTGGCTGCCGTTTCCACTCTGGCCCCACTACCCATTTCAATTCCTGAGTTGGCATTATGGGATAAAGCCAGGGTACCCCCTATAACATCAGAACCTCGACAGGCAAGGTCTGACCAATGTGGTTATATCATATGTTCTGACTTTATTGTCTAAAAATGGCAGGTTACATACAGTTTCAGATAGTTTACAGTTTCAGTTGCTTTCTAATTTGTATTCAGACAGAAAAGAATGCAAACAATCTCAACCGTAAGGCAGCCCCCATAAGTTCACTATAACTATACAAATTAACACTAAGCACACCTTAATCTAATTTTTTGCTGCACCACAGGCCTATCTACTGCTATGCAGGCCTGAATCTGAGGCCTAGCCTGGGATAGCTCAGATATCATTCCATAGCAAATCATGTCCCCTCTCCCCAAGATATTCCTCTTTAGGAACTCTCTCTTAGCCTGAACCACGAGGTTTGCTCTCTCTCTGCTCTCTGGCTCTGCCGCCCTCTCTGCTTCTGCCTCTGGCTGGGGCCTCACTCTGGGCCCTGGGCCTGGGCCTGGCTCTGGACTTAGCCTTGGCCTTCTTGCCTCTTGCCTCTCCTTTGGGAGCCATGCTCCACTCCCCCAGTGTGGGACCCCGAATAAAGCTCATCTGATCAGCACCCTCAGAAGCCGTGTCGTGTCTTTCCTGCCTGCATGCTGCCATTAGCTGGCACAACCAAGAGACGGCTCCCCAAGAAGCTCTGGTAAGGCTTTTGTACCTGCCCTTCCTCCCGGGACCCAGGAGATATGTTGTTCATCAGCCCCCTACAACTGCTAGCCAGGCCTGAAAAGAGCTGGGGGAGACACAACATGGAAGTATTTGAGAAAGGAGAGAAGATCATCCAGATTCTCCTGGAAGCCAGCTTTGCCATCAAGAAGAGCAAGGTCAAGGGACCTGCTGAGAGGTCCAGTTCCTGGGAGTAAAGTGGCAAGATGGACAGCATCAGATTCCCATTGAGGTCATCAGTAAGATCACCGTGATATCCCAACTGACCAGCAAGAAGGAAACACAAGCTTTCCTAGGCACCATAGGCTTTTGGAGAATGTACATTCCTGAGTACACCCAGATCGTGAGCCCTCTCTACCTGGTTACCTGCAAGAAGAACAATTTCCACTGGGGCCCTGAACAGCAGCAAGCCTTTGCCCAGATCAAGCAGGAGATCGCTCATGCAGTAGCCCTTGGCCCAGTCAGGACGGGACCAGATGTGAAGAATGTGCTCTACTCAGCAGCCGGGAACAATGGCCTGTCCTGGAACTTTTGGCAGAAGAAGCCTTGGAAGACTCGAGGCCGACCACTGGGATTCTGGAGTCAAAGTTACTGAGGCTCCAAAGCCGACTACATTCCCACAGAGAAGGAAATTTTAGCAGCCTATGAAGGAGTTAAATCCACTTTGGAGGTGACTGGAACAGAAGCAAAACTTCTCCTGGCACCCCAACTCCCTGTGCTGGGGCGGATGTTTAAAGAAAAGGTTCCCTCTACCCACCACGCCACCGACAGCACATGGAGCAAATAGATTGCCCTCATCACACAGCACGCCTGTACTGGAAACCTGAATCACCCTGGGATTTTGGAAGTATATACAAACTGGCCAGAAGGTGAAAACTTTGGTCTCATGGACAAAGAGGAACAGGAACCAGTGACAAGGGATGAAGAAAGTCCACTGTTAAATGAGCTGCCAGCAGAAGAAACACGCTACGCTCTTTGCACTGATGGTTCCTGTCACATCATAGGGATGAACTGGAAGTGGAAAGCAGCCATATGGAGCCCCACACGACAGGTTGCACAAGCCATTGAAGGAGAAGGTGGATTGAGTCAACTTGCTGAACTCAAGGCCGTTCAGTTGGCCCTGGACATTGCTGAAAGAGAGAAGTGGCCAAAGCTCTGCCTCTACACTGATTCGTGGATGGTGGCCAATGCTCTGTGGGGTTGGCTGGAGAGGTGGAAAAAGGCCAACTGGCAATGTCTGGGAAAACCAATCTGGGCTGCTGATGAGTGGAAGGACATTGCCACTCGGGTAGAGAAGCTGCCTGTGAAAGTCCGCCACGTAGATGCCCATGTCCCCAAGAGGAGAACTAATAAGGAGCACCAAAATAACGAGCAGGTAGATCAGGCTGCCAAGATAGAGGTATCAAAGATAGACTTAGATTGGAAACACAAGGGACAGTTGTTCCTGGCTCAATGGGCCCATGATTCCTTGGGCCACCATGGCAGAGATGCCTCCTATAAGTAGGCACCAAGGGGTGCCCACCAAGGGGTGCCCTCAGGTGCCCACCTGAGACCAAGGGGTGGATCTAACCATGGACAGTATTTCTCAGGTTATCCATGACTGTGAGACATGTGCTGCCATCAAGCAGGTCAAGCAGCTGAAGCCCCTATGGTATAGTAGGCAGTAGTCCAAAAATATAAGTATGGGCAGGCCTGGCAGGTTGATTATATTACACTGCCCCAGACATGCCAAGGCAAGCCCTGTGTACTAGGCATGGTGGAAGCCACCATGAGATAGCTGGAGACCTACCGTGTGCCTCATGCTGTGGCCTGTAATACCATTCTGGACCTTGAAAAGCAAGTTCTTTGAGGCATGGTACCCTTGAGAGGATTGAGTCAGACAGTGGGACTCATTTCAAGAACAGCCTTATCAACACCTGGGCTGGAGAACATGGCACTGAGTGTGTGTACCACATCCCCTACCATGCACCAGCTGCAGGCAATGTGGAGAGGTACAATGCGCTGTTAAAAACCACACTGAGAGCTCTGGGTGGGGAATCTTTCAAAAATTGGGAGCGGCATTTAGCAAAGGCCACCTGGTTAGTTAACACCTGAGGCTCCACCAACAGGGCAGGCCCTGCCCTGTCTGAGCTCCTGCATACAATAGATGGAGACAAAGTCCCAGTGGTGCATGACAGAGGTTTGTTAGGGAAGCAGTTTGGATCAATCCTGCCTCAGGTACAGACAAACCCATCCATGGGATTGTCTTTGCTCAGGGTTCAGGTTGCACATAGGGGATAATGCAGAAAGATGGAACAACACGATGTGTACCTCAGAGAGATCTGATTGTTGGGTGAGAACTATGTGTAAATATCACTGCTGAATGTCACTGCCACTGTCTGTATATAGCTGTATACTGTGTATATAGATGTATGTATAATGTATGTGTATGTAGAGTTAGAATATGTATTAGTTTTGGTAGTAAGCTGACAATATGGGGATAAGGAGTGGAATGTCCTGGGGTGACTTTTTGATGCTTGTATCCCCAGCTGTCATTTCTGTTGATGTTGGATAATAAGATCTGTACCTTTAAGACTGGTTCTGAGAGCAAAGGGGGAGAAAAAAGAAGTGCAGAGTTTGTTTGCAGAAAACAGCATTCAGTCCTATACATTCCACTCCTAGACTGTGTTCATATGAAGCACGGACAGAAATCTCCTGTGCTTTTAGTTAGTTTAGCTAGCTGAGGCAGAGAAGTTCCCTGGACTGTTTTTTTTCTTTTTCTTGGGACTGTTTACATCTGCTCTGGACTGAAAAACCCAGAAGAGCACTGGGAGCTCACACCTGTTGCCCACCAGGGCCCAGGACAGCATTTTCCAGCACCAGAGGGACTGATAAGACATTGAGCCAGCTGAGTTTCACCCACAGCAAGGACTTCCTCAATTTTGCCATCTCTCTTTGGAGCAGCGAGAGGTTTTGTTGTTTCATGTTATTAATTTTTGTGCTTACGGGCACTTTGTTTGTTAAAGAAATAGTTTTTTCCACTTTTCTGTGAGGAAGTTCTTTCCCAGACCTGTTGGGGGAGGGACCGTTTTGGTTTGCTTCCCAGAGGGACTCTATTTGGGGATTTCTCCCAAATTTGCCCTAAACCAGAACACAGCTCTACTAAGCACAAATCGTCAGCTTTGATAGGAATGGGATTCTAAGTCACTCCGACTAAATTCAAATAGGCTGATTCAAGTATACTGCAAATTTCTCTGAATTAGATATTCCTCCTGGCTACTATCAGGAAGCAACGTTCTCTCTGCAAAACTGGGCTTTTAGTTCTTTTAAAGCTCTGAAATGGAAAATTAGGAAATAGCCAGTGATGCCTTTGCTCTTGCTGCTGCAGACATGGCAATGGATTTTCTTTCAGCCTACTCAGGTGGCCCTCTACACTCAACTGCCACAGGCCAAGCTCACAGCTTTTTCCACAATTCTTAAACACCAGGACCATCAAATGTTCCTTTCTCACTCACCTTAGCACCTCAGGATCAGCACCTCTGAGTACACAGGTCAGGTGAGCTGCAGTGGGCAAGAGAAAATGAAGCAGATTCTTGGAGAAAACTGGAAAGAGCCCTAGGATTTTTAGAAGGTCTTCGAAGAAGGTCTCCCAGTCCACATTTTTAAAGCTGTCCTGCTTGACCCAGCAAACTGAGGAAATGACAGACTCTGCTGCCACAGACTCTGCCATGGAGGAAACACAACCTCTGCAAGTTCCCTTGCAAATGCTGCCCTCAGAGCCCTGGCTACAGACACCCCCTTTTGAGCTGAACATGTTGACAGGAGCTTTAGCCAAGTGGCATCCCAATGGTCTTTCTGTTTCCAAATAAAGTCAGTAACTATGAAAGAGCAGGAAGACATGCAAAATCCAGCTTAGGATACACCCAGGGAAAACCTCTACTTACGTGCCAGGTTAGTCAGGTAATAGCAATTATTTTAAAAAAAATTATTATATATAATATAAAAATTATATATAAATGGTACATAAATGATATATAAATAATATACTTTAAAAAAGATATAATTTTTTTAAAATTAGCAATAAGCAATGCCATAAACAAAGTAAACTGCAGCAAGTTGCTCAATCCTTGTGGCACTGCTGTGCAAGTTTGCAGACTGTGCTCTAATACAAGAAAAACAAGGCAGCTGCCCACTGACAAAAGCCTCAAGCAGGAGGATGCTCCTGCACTGACCAAGCCCAAGAGCTGCTCTGCCACTGAGGCTTCTGTGCACCAAGGTAACCTGGTGATGTCACCAAGGCAGCCTTGTGATGTCACCATGACGGTGTGCCAACCGTGCCCTGACATCACAAAGCAAATGCTCTGTGTTGGTCTGTGAATTTTTGCAGATGGACAGAGTGATGTTTGTTGGTGTCAGGGGGCCGGGGTGGGGGCGGCTGGCTCTCTCCCTGGCTACGCTGGTCAGGAGTGGCCGTTTCCCAGACTGCAAGCAGTGCCAGTAACGGCAGAGAGCAGAGCTGTTTCCTGCTCTCTGCATCCTGTATATCCTCCATGTCTAGGTACAGAGCAAAGGTCTCAGAGAAGGCTCTCTCTTACAGAGGTCTTTATTCCTCCAGGTGTTACAGGAGAGACAGAGCGAGCAGGGTCCCACGCTTAACATTTAAACCAGGGGCCAGAGGGGTGGGGCAGGTGGGTGATTGGCCCCAGGTTAACACAGGGCAGGGTCAGGAAAGGGGACAAAGGGATGGGGGAGGGGAAAATCTGGGTTAACCAGACACCAGGCACTGGGGTGGGGAGGTAACAGGAGCAAACCATAACTTATCAAACCTCTCAAAAACTCACCACCACATCTCCCTCTTGTCTGTTTAATTTTGAAGGGAAGGAGGGAGGAGACAAACTCCTTAAACTGCTCTCTCTGGCCTCTTCCACCATCTCTCAACAGCAGCCACAGTTACATCAGAAGGGGCCGTTTTTTCTTAGTACAGCTTGTAATGACTCCTTTGAGAGTCCTAAAGGCTCTGTAAATTCAAATGACAATCAGAAAAGCCAGTAAGACATCCTTTACAAATGATGACATTCCCCCTGCCAACCCTCGGTCTTTAAAGATGCTCTCCAGCCAGTCTCCTGCTCCTCACTTGATTTCCTCCATTATGCCTTTCATTTTCTGGATGGAGTTCTGGATGCTCTGGATTTTGCTGGATAGATTGGAGCAGTGTATCCCTTGAGTGTCCTCACATTCATGTCCCTGTACCACTGACTGAGTCAGAAGCAACAGCAAACACAGGAGTTCTGGCCTCATCTTGGGGGTCAGGAGGATGCTCTGAAAAGGAATCTAAAAAGAACATGCACAGGTAAGCACTGTTTAACACAATCTATTTAAGGCACTGAGTTAGGGATAACATGGGGTTTGGGTTCCCCCCTTCCTTTGGACCATTGCCTAGAAGAAGGAATTGCCATGTCATCAGGTCAGGAAGGTGGAATTGGGACCACATTCTGGGTGGAATGTGGTTTGACCCATTTTTGTGTAACCTTGTAATCCTTTTCCCTGGGTGGAACATAGAGTTTGACCCATTTTTGTGTAACCCATTTCAAACCTGTGGGGGTGGATATGCAGGCGTATCCTCGCCCCTAAGTGACCAAATCAAAAGGCCCTGGACCTTCCAAGTCTCAGGGTCCTTCACCAGGACCAGCAGTTTCTCCTCAAACTTCAACCAATGATTTTGATTGAAGTGCCCAGCTACAGGTGGATTAAGGTTTTCAAATGAACAGTTAATTAAGTTTATAGTAAACAGAGCCTTACAAAGTTGTTGTTGTGGACTGTTTACCCTGACATCTCCTCTCTGCTGTCCCAAGGTCTTCTTCAATGTCTGGTGAGTTCTTTCTATCACTGCCTGGCCACTGGGGGAGGACGGGATCCCCTTGTTATGTTTTACCCCCCACTCTTGCAGGAAACCAAATTGGAAACATAAGCTCGACCATGATCAGTTTTGATCTCTTTGGGGATCCCCAGTGTGGAGAAGGCCTGCCCAAGGTGTTTCTGTGCATTGCTGGTCTTCTCCCTTGTGTGGGCTGAGGCATAAACAGCACCAGAGAAGGTATCAACTGACACATGAACATATTTGAACCTTCCAAACTCGGGAATGTGTGTGACATTTGTCTGCCACAGCTCACAACTGCCAGGCCCTCTGGGGTTGACCCCTGATCCCAGCGAGGGTAAGGAAAACTTTTGGCAGCTTGGGCATGTGTCTGTGATTGCCTTGGCTTGGTCCCGCCTTAGGTGGAATTGGCGCACCAGGCCTGGGACATTCTGATGGAATTGCTGATGGCTGTAGAGGAATTTCTTAGAGAGCAGGGGCATGATTTGCTATGGGATGTAGCCTGAGTTATTTTATACTAGGCCTCAGTTTTGGGCCTGAATTGGGCCTCAGATTTAGGCCTTGTTAGTAGTGAGCAAGCTTGTGGTGCAGTTAGAAATTTTATTAAGGTGTGCTTGGATTTAATTAATGTAGTTTTAGTAATTTTACCGTGGTGACCTTAAAGTTAAGATTGTTTACATTCCTTTTTAATCTAGTACCAATTAGAAAACACCTGTTCACATAAACTATCTGAAACTGTATATAAACGACCATTTTGAAGCAATAAACGGAGAACATATGATATGACCAAATTGGTTGGACCTATGTTACTCTGTCAGCCTCCCATGAAATGCCCTGGCTTCAAATGGCGCCCGAACAGGGACTTTCATAGTTTTTAATGCTTAGATGCTGCTGACTTGTTTAAATACGATTTTTTAATGCTCAAATGCTGACTTGTTTAAATACGATTTTTTAATGCTCAAATGCTGACTTGTTTAAATACGATTTTTTAATGCTTTGATGCTGGCTTGTTTAGATACGATTTTTTGTTTCAATACGTTTTTGATTTCGTTTTGATGCGGTGAAACCTTGAAAAACTAGAGTTCAGAAGTCTCTGAGCTTGTCTCCAAGCCTGCCGGAGACCCGGGGCCAAGCGGCCCCCCCCCCGGACCGGTGGTGAGCAGGATTTGCGGGACAAATTAACTCGGAGCTGGGAGGCTGAAGGCGTGAATCGTTCCGTTTTGCCCAGGGTGAGACAACGGCACGCCGTGGAAGGTGAAGGTAAGCGGCCCGCGGGAAGAGAGAAAGGAAAGAACAGAAAATGGATACTGAGATGCTCGCGGCCAGCCGCCTTCTCATGAGTATGCTCTTAAAGAGAGGCGAAAAATTTAAAGAAAGTGAAGTAGAACAGTTGGCCCTGTGGGCCAGGAAGAAAGGGAAGTTAAGCGACTCTTCACTCGTTTTTTCTGAAGCCGAGTGGAGAAAAATTGGTAATTTGTTGTGGAAGTCCGCGATTGCTGGAGGACGAGAGGGAAAAATAGCTCAAGAACTTGGCGCTGTCTGGGAAAAAATTCTAACTACTTTAGAGACTTTAGTTGCCGAGCGAAAGGCAGCCCAGGCTGCGATCCGAGCCATGGAAAGTGGGACGCCGGCAGAATTGACAAATATGCAAAAATCCTCTAAGGTAGCGAGATTTTTTGGCATCAATTCAGCCCATCCAGTGAAGGGGAATGCAGCGCCCGTTTATTCTAACCTGCAAGATGTTATAAGTTCTGCTGAGAACCGTGTGGTGGATGCGCAGGAAAAGTCTTTGTCTCTGTCTGGAAAAAATGGAGGAGAACAGGAAGCGCGGCAGCCGCCAGAGTCTGGGGGCGTGGTGAAAGATGAGACAGCAGGCGGGACCGAGGGCGGAACGGGGCCGGCTCAGGAGACGACACACAGGGGCGGCGACAAGGGCGGCGACAAAGGTGGTGACAAGGGCGGCGACAAGGGCGGTGACAGGGGCGGTGACGAAACCAAAAACCCGCAGCTCCCCCCCTCACCGGAAGACAAGGCGGTGACGCAGGCGCAGGGAGTTCACGTGACCAAAACAAACATGGCAGCGCCCATGCCCACTTCCGTCGCGGAGTCCTCAGCAGCTGCTGTGGATCCCGGGGCCACGGCGCGGCTTGCTAAAAAGACACACCGGCGCGCGGCAGCCCAGTGCCCCCTGCCCTCTGATTCTGACTCGGTTTCCGACTCAGACCAGGACAGTCCCAGCCCCGATTCTCGCAGTCCAGCACAGCGAAAGAAAGAACCACAACACGCGCGTGGGCTGCGGCACACAGTTGAGAGGCTCGCGAAACTATCTACCCGACCGAGTTCTAAGGAAGATTGCATGGCATTGGCAGTCACCCAGCCAAATCCGATTGCAAACAGGTGTTCCAAAATAGTAAAAGATGCCATGAAGGATGGCAACTTTAATATAGCAAGTTCCCTTGCTTGCCCAGTGATTGTAGAAAATGCCCAAGCTCGATGGGAGCCTCACGAATGGAAAGTGTTAAGCCAAGCAAAGCAAACAGTTAGCACCTATGGAATTAGATCAGAAGCAGCCAAGAACATAATACAATACATTTTTACTGCAGATGTCCTTTGCCCTGCTGACTGCTCAAACATTGCATCTTTGCTTTTAACCCCTTCACAATTTCTCATTTTTGAAAGAGAATGGAAACGTTTAGCGTTTGAAGAAGCAAACAAACACCAAGCAGTTGGAGATCCGTTGTATGCACTCCAACCTGACATGCTAACAGGGCATGGACCATATGCTAGAACCAATGTGCAGCTGACTTTTCCTGTCGAGATTCATCAAATTGCTCAAACATTAGCCCACAAAGCTTTGCTGTTGGTTCCAGACAAGAAGAAGCCTGTTTCATTTTCTAACATCAGGCAGGGAACCACAGAACCTTATGGACAATTTATTGATAGACTGTCTGCTGCCATAAAGGATGCACAAGATTTGCCTCCAGACCTCCAAGAGCATTTGTTTCGCTCTCTGGCTTTGGAAAATGCCAATTCACGTACCAGAGCCATTTTAGCTTCTCTCCCTCAAGGCTGTGCAGTTGATGAGATGCTTGTGCATGCAACAAGAGCTGAGCAAAACAATCAAACAGCAGCATTCACAGCAGCCGTGCATGATGCCATGCATGGTGCCATGGAAAAACAAGGACACATCATCGCAGCTGCTCTGTCAGGACGCAACGTCAACCATCCCCACAACAGCAAAAGACCACCACCGGACATTTCTCGTTTTTGACATGACAAGACAGGCCATTTCAACAATGATGACGACAGTGACAACAGTGACCTGCCTGAAGCACCATGGAATAACCCTGAAATTGCTGAAGATTGAAGATGCACTCATCAGGTCAACTCAAAATCAGCGCCTTGGAGAATTGTTCCTGTTCTTGCGAAGCGTGCTGAGGCAGCGTCAGCACGTCTTCTGTGTCATGCACATTCGGAGCCATTTATGCAACAGTGGTTTAGGAGAAGGCAACGCGCGAGCAGATGCTGCCGTCAGCTGCCTTGTCCATGTCCCCCCGCAGAATGAGTTTGAGAAGGCTCGCAACAGTCATGACACTTTTCACCAAAATGCTAGGGCCCTGCACCGACAATTTCAGATCTCCCTGAATGATGCCCAAGGGATTGTGCGTGCCTGCCCTCAGTGTAGCCATCATGGGCCAGGCCTTGGTTTAGGCACAAACCCAAGAGGGTTGAAAGCTTTAGAATTATGGCAGATGGATGTAACCCATGTTCCAGAGTTTGGGAGATTGAAATATGTCCATGTCACGATAGATACCTATTCTAAATTTGTCTGGGCCATGGCACAACCAGGAGAAAAAGCCTTGCATGTTGAGAGACACCTATCTGTCTGCTTTGCTGTGATGGGTGTGCCTGTAGAGATCAAGACCGACAATGGTCCTGCCTATGCCGGTCGGCGAATTACCAGATTTATGCAGACATGGGGGGTGAAGCATACCACCGGAATCCCCCACTCCCCCACAGGCCAAGCCATTGTAGAAAGGGCCAATCGTACCCTAAAAGAATACCTAGCAAAGCAGAAGCAGAATGGTGAGGTTGATGTAGCTAGTCGATTGTCTAAGGTATTGTTCACTTTAAACTTTTTATGTTTAGCAGAAGGAAGAGAAGAACCTGCAGTCATGATACACCATTATACAGTGAAAGAGGGAAGACCACAGGCGATCCCAGGACTTTATGTTTATCATAAGAACATGCAGACGGGTGAATGGGAGGGACCCAGTCCTGTTTTGTTTAATGGTCGTGGATACATGTGTGTTTCCACAGGAAAATCAAGATCTGTCTGGGTGCCGAGTCGATTCACTCGTGCGTGTCCTCAATCAGAGATACCAGCTAACGGTGACAACAGTGCCGACGACGACTTACCTGGAGAGCCTTGTGACAACTCTCAGACTGCTGAAAACTAACTTTGTTAAGAGCAGAGAAATAATTATATAATCATAGTTGTTAAGTTTAATTGTTAAGTTTAGTTGTTAAGTTGTTAATTTGTTAAATTGTTAAAGTTAAGTTTTAGTTTTAAGTTTTAGTTGTTAAGTTGAATTTAAGATTAAGTTTTAGTTTGTTAGGAATAAGTTTAGTGATAAGTGTTTTTAATACCTAAAGTTAAGTAATAACCAATTAGTGTTTTTGTTATATTTAATATTTAAAGTTAAGTAAGAACCAGTTATTTTTGTTAAAGTAAAAGCTAAAAGAGGCAGCCAAAAGATGAGCAGAATGTTGAAAGTTAGAATGTTTGTTTAAATCAGTGTTTTAGCTCAAGTGTCAAAAAAGCTGCAACATTGTTGGACTGCTCATCGTGTTAAACATCTATAGCTGTCACTTTTTTTTTCCAGCGCCAATGCCTGCTCACCTGCCATTGCTTTTCAATGGCAAAAGAAAAAAGGGGAATTGTTGCAAAATTTTTTAGTGGGCACATCCCACTTTGTAATTGGGCCTGAGCTATTCTGGGTAAGGCCTCAGATTTGGGCCTGAGTAAGGCCTCAGATTTAGGCCTTGTTAGTAGTGAGCAAGCTTGTGGCGCAGTTAGAAATTCTATTAAGGTGTGCTTGGATTTAATTAATGTAGTTTTAGTAATTTTACCGTGGTGACCTTAAAGTTAAGATTGTTTACATTCCTTTTTAATCTAGTACCAATTAGAAAACACCTGTTCACATAAACTATCTGAAACTGTATATAAACGACCATTTTGAAGCAATAAACGGAGAACATATGATATGACCAAATTGGTTGGACCTATGTTACTCTGTCAGCCTCCCATGAAATGCCCTGGCTTCAGAACTCCAAGGCAGAAGCCAACTCCAAAGTTTCTGGAAGTTTTAATGGGTCCCACTGAGGGACACGACACAGAAAGTGTCCCCAGGCCCCAGGCAGAGCAGAGAACTGCAGGCAGTGATGACAGGTGGGGACAAAGAGAAGCCAAGGCTTGGTGCCCTGGGCCACAGCAGCCTCTGTGCCACCAAGGACACTGAGGAGACCCCTTGTCCTGAGGCCCTGGGGCCTCCTGGCACAGCCCCAGCAAGGCTGGGCCCTGTCAGCCCCTTGTGCTGCCCTCAGCATCCCCCTGCCATGCCAGTGGCCTCCAGGATGTGCTGGAAGGAGTCCCTGGGGAAGGAGCCTTGGTCAGCAATGGCCCTGGGGGGCTCCTTCCTGCTGCCAGGGACTGCAGGTTTTTCCAAGGACTTTGGGTTTGGCTTTTGCCTTGGAGTCTCTGAGAGGTTTCTGCAATCCTGGCCTCCAATTCTCTGTTTTAATGAGTCCCTTGAGAGGCTTTGTCAGTAACAACACTCAGTGGGACTCATTAATGCTTCAAGGTACTTCAGTTCTTTTAGAGCACTTGGTGTTTAACTTTTAAAACTGACTTTAGGAACAGTTTGTGCAATCATAGCCACCAATTATCTCATCTTTAACGAGTCCCTTGGGATTCTTAGTCAGTAAAAACACTCAGTGGGGCTCATTTATACTTCAGGGTACTCAAAGTTTTTTTCAGAACTTTTTTTGGAAATTGAATCTTAGTTTTTAAAATCATAGCTTTCTATTATCTGCTTTAATGAGTCCCTTGAGATTTTTAGCCAGTAAAACACTTTTTAGGACTCATTAAGACTTCAATGTACTCAGGAGTAATTTAAGTACTTCTTTTTGCCACTGAGTCGCTGAGAAGTTCTGTGGAATCCTGGCCTCCGATTCTCTCCTCCAAGGACTCCATGAAGGGCCTGTTTTGGGGATGGATTTTTGGGGATGGACCTCAGTGGAACCCATGAATGCTTCAGGACACTTTGGGTGTTTCCTTTGACTCCTGGCAAGGTTTGTGCAATCTCCTCTCAGGCCCTGAGGTTTCAGGGCTCAGCACCAAATGCACCACGGGGCTCATTAGGATCAAGCAAGTCCTGAAAAACCATGGCTGTGCCTTGATTTCCCTCTGGTCTACTGCAGTTCATTAGGAAGTCTTTTTCTATAGAGTTGTGGAGCAATATTTCCAAGAACTTCGAATAAAATACCATTCCTATTTTCAAGACTGTATTTTTCTCTTTAGAGCAAAGGTGATTGCAGCATTCAGGGATTGATATTGGTACGGGGTCTCTCCTCAGGAGGTCTGGCCTGCTCAGAGAAGCTGTGCCTTGAGGTCTGACCCAGTGTGGACAACCTTGCTCCACATTCCCCAACGCCATCCTGTCTCTCCTCACTCACCTGGGACCTGCTTTGCTTGGAGAACTGGCTGCACTAAGCACAAAGGGGTTTTCTTCCTTTTTTAGCAACCTAAAACTCCTAAGTTTCAGACAATGTCTTCAAATGTGTGCCAGCCCAAGGTGCCACCAAGGAGGTTCCCTTTCCCCAAGGCAGAACCATGCACGGAATGATTCACACACACAGGAAGTTCTGCAATAAACACAAATCCAGAGTTGGCTGAAGGCAGAATTAGACCAACTGCTGAAGGACAGACAAACTTTGAACTCCTTGCAGCTCAAAGCTCCAGCTGGGTTGTTGGGAGGTGTGTGAGTGAGGCAAGAGTGAGGGCAAGGGAACTGCAGAGAGCCCTGGAAGTGCTTCTGTGCAGCCAGGCTGTGGGGAAAGGCACTGCAGGCCTGGCCTGGGCCAGGAGTGAGGCTGGATCATCATCCCAAGCTGCCCTGGGCCATTGCAAGGGGCTGTGGCCATGGACACTGCACTGAGCCCACTGTGGCAGCCCCTTGCTCAGGGCTGGTGTCAGTGCCCAGAGGCAGAGGGGATCCCTTGCTGGGGGCTTGTGCCATGGCCACCTGCCCTGTGCCGCGCTGGCTGCTCAGGCCCCGCGGAACCAGCAGCAAACGCCACTGCCAGGGCCAAAGGCCAGCTCAGGCAGACAGAAAGGGGCAGGGCTGGGCACTGTTTCCATGGCAGCCCTCACTGGGACACCACCCCTGGGTCACCTGGCATGGCAATTGCCATGGAAACCCGGCTCATGGGAAATGCAAGGGTGGACAAAGGTTTTAGTAGAGCCTGTCACAATAGGACAGAGGGTGGTGGTTTTAAACTAAAGGAAGGGAGGTTCAGATAAGAAAAGATAAGGAGGAAATTTTTGATGGTGAGGTTTGTGATCCACCAGGACAGGTTCCCAGGGAGGTTGTTCAATGCCCCATCCCTGGAAACATTCCAGTCCAGCTGGGACAGGGCTCTGAACAACCTGAGCTGCTCAAAGATGTCCCTGCTCATGGCAGGGGTTTGGATGAGATGAGCACTGCAGAGCTCTTCCCATGCAAACCATTCCAGGATTGCATGGGGAGAAGGGGCTGCTCCCTGGACTCCATGCACTGCCTTGACTCCTCCTTGTCTCTGCTGGAGCCCACATGCAGCAGGCAAAGGCAGCCCCTTCTCTGGCCTTTGCTGGCCCTGCCTTCCCCAGGGGCTGACAGAGCCAGGCTGGCCCAGGTGACCTTGAGGCTTTGCAGGGCTCAGGCGCAGCGGCTGTGCCAGGCTCAGGGCTGAGGTCACACTCTGTGGGCTGGGGCAGAGCCCAGGCAGAAAGGAGCCCTGAAGCAGCAGCAGCAGCTCTGCAGTGCTGGCCACCAGGCCGGGCTGCCAAGGGAGGCTTGTGGCCATGGCCTGGGAGCAGCTGCTGCTGCCAAGGTGCCTTTGGTGCCTCAGGCTCTCCCTGGCACAGCTCCCAGCACGGCACTTGTCGGTTGCTCTAGAGACGGTTTTCATGTTTGGACTCAGATATTTGTAAATTCTCATCAATAGCACAGTCTCACAAATTTTAAGTTCTATCTAACAAAGTAGAAAATTGCTCTGTCTCCATCTCTTTCCAAGGTCTTTAAAGAACAAACTGTCCAATTAAGAAATGACACCTATTTTTTTTTTACTTTGAACCCAATAACAAACTACCTGTGGTCAACAATGCCGATTTTCTTACCCAAATAATAAATGCCACCAAAACCCATGAAGAAGAAGGTGAAAAAGGACTTAGCCTGCGCCCTAATTTCTCCTTTATACATATTACTATATACTAAAACCTTAAACTATAAGGTTTCTAGCATGTGATATCACACACTTCTATTCAAACTACACACCCATAATCCCAGTGCTATCATTCAATTTTGGAAGCCTTTCCCAAGGCCTCAGATCAAATGCAGTGTTTCCTTGGGGGTCAGTGCCTGTCAGCACAGCAAGTCTGAAATTCTCAGTGCCCAGGGTTCCAAGAGATCCCTGTTGGCTTCTGGGCTCCAGGATGACCTTCAGAGGGACACCTGGAGCGCTTGCTAAAGAGCTGCCCGTGCCATGGGGGTGGATTTGTCCTCCCTGGGTGGCTCTGGTTGGAGTTGGACGCTCCGTGCAGTCCCGCACTTTTCTCAGCAGGCCTTTGCAGCCAGTTCTGAGCCAACGTGTGGCTCTGCTGCCATCCCAAATCTGCGCTTTCCTGGGCCAGCCTGAGTGCAAGTGGGGCATGTGCTGGGCATGGCTGGAGATTTTCATGGCCCAAATCCTCCAGCATTTCCATCTGCTCATTGCTCTGGACAGCACCAATCACAAAACACCCAGCACAGCTGACAATTGTAATTTCTTGCAGATTGCGACAGCTGCACTGCTGATTGACAAATACACAAGAATTGATTTCACATGAAAAATGTCATTTATTATAAATTGCTGTACCTAAGCTGACAATAAAGAACTATGCTGATCTCAATTTAAGTTAAAAAAAGGAATTTCTTAGATTTTTACAACAATGATAGTAAAAATATACAAATACCAACTTCAGTTAACAAAAACTGAATTTATTGCCAACCTCTACAACCACTCACTATACACAAAGATCAATTAGGTGTTTAACAACTTAATTTATTACATATTACTGCAATCTTAAAGCCCATCTAGGAATACAAAAATATCAGTATCTCAATCTAAATAGCCCTCTACCAAGAACTTAATTGATACAATTATACAATTATACATCTCCATACATGTTTAAGAAGAAAAATACACATATATAACTACAACTATATCAATAAAAATTCCAGCATGACTGTATACATATGAAATAAAACTAAACACAGATAGAACAACATACATATAGAAATTTTCCTATACAAATAGAAACCCACATATATAAATATTCATATAATTGTCCCTCTCGATGTTCAAGTCCATTTATCTTTAAACCGAACTCTAAGCAGAGGGACTCCAGCTGCCCCATCTTCCAAGCCTTTCACTCCGTCCTTTCTTCCTCCCATGCAGAGCAGCTCTCCTGGCCAGGGACAGAAGATGGGACATCTGGGAAGCAAAGGGAACACTAAGTCAGGATTGGGACGTTTCCCTTGACAGCAGCTGCCCTTCAGTCAGGGAAAAGAAAATCTCAGCACCTCTCCAGGAGGGTTAAAAAGAAAAAGTTTGGCCAAAGCCCACGGCCAAAGCCCACGCCACCCTCAGCCCCACCCTGCCTCAGCAGCCCTGTGGCCTCACCGGGCTCTCGGCTGGAAGCAGCAGCTCCCTGTCCACTGCTCTTGCTGGTGGCCTTCAGCTTCTCCCTGCTGCCTCCTGTCAGTCTCCAGCTGTCTTCAGGGTTTTCAGGGCAGCTGTGGCAAAAGTGGAGGCTCTGGAATTGGTTCCCAGGCCTGGCAGAGCTGCAGTCCCAGAGCCCTCTGTGCTCCCTGCTGGCCCCCTCCATCCCCTCAGCCCCACCATCCCCTGGGCAAAGCCCCGGCCCCCTTCAGTTCCTTCAGCCCCTCACAGTCCTCTCACCCCACTCAATCCCTTCTGACCCATCCTGTCCCCTTAGACCCGCCACCCCCCTCAGCCTGTGCCACTTCCCTGTCACCTCAGTGCCACCATTGCCCTCTGCTGCCCCACACCCCTCAGTCCCCCCAGCCCCTCAAGGTCACTGTCCCTGCAGTGTCACCGCCTCCTCAGCCCCCTCAGGCCCCTCTGTCTCACCGTCCTTCAGCAGCTCCTCAGGGGACACTGCCTGGGGCCACCGGCAGCTGCCACCGCTCCAGGGACCCCCGGGGCTGGAACTGCTGCCCCGCCCGGCCCGGCCGCCAGCTCGGACCCAGCACAGGAACAGGGACAGAGGGGGCACGGGGGGAAAAGGACAAAGGGAGAGAGGGAAAGAGGTTAAAAACTAGTCTGTACTTATACAGATACTAATCTATGTACCTAATTGCTCATGTAACTCTAATTTTATAATTATGCATTTTTATTTTAAAAAGAATATATATGTATAAATGTAACTATCTGTATAGATAAATGTAACTATGTACATCTATAAATATAACTATGCATACATGATTATAACTATATTACTCTAAATCTAAATCTATATATACTGTGTTTGTATAAATAAAAAATTTATCAATATATTAATATAACTACATAATTCTAAACATATCACTATTGACAGAGGGATTCTACCTGCCTGATAGTCACAGGCTCTCCCTCTGTCTCTTCCTGCCACGCAGGGCACCCCTCCAGGAGAAATCGATCATGTGGGATCTGGGAAGAAAAGAGAACACTGAGTCAATATTGGCCCCTGTGCACGTTTCCCTTGGGCAGCAATTGTCCTTCTATCACGGACTGTAAAAGATGGCCTGAAAGGCAGACTCTCACTTGGGAATTTGAAGCCTACTCTTTAGAGAACAGGGATCCTTCCAAGTTCCCAAAACTGTGTAAAGCATTCAAGTACCTCGATAAAGTCTCAGCACTCGCAGTGCCAATGGCACCCACGAGAGCTTGAAACACAGACAGCCCCAGCTCCCCCAAAGAAGCCCAGCCTTGTTCTTTCTCTGTGCTGACAGAGAGACCTCAGCCCTCGCTGAAATGGCTGAGGCTGAAGGGTGCTCTGAGCTGAGTTACAAACCAAATTGGGACACGCAGGTTGGTGACACAACTCCCACCAGGACAGGTTTAGTCCCTGCTCTCTTGCCACAGCAGAGGACTCAGTGTCAGAGCCTCTGCAGAAGCGTGGAGGGCAGGGCTCGGGGAGCCTGTGCCAGTGCAGGATTGGAACTAAAGGCACCAGGAAGCACCAGCCCTGCAGACAAGAACTCAACTCTTCTGATCTCCCCTCCTGTCACAGGCAGGCTCAGAGCAGCCGTCTCACACCTCTCTAAACCAATGGGGGCTCTCTCCTTACCAGGCTCCTCGGGCTCTGGGGAACTGTTCCCGCAGCTCTCGGTGCCAGATGGAGCTTCCTCTGCTGCAGCCCTGTTCATGGTGTCCTCTCCTGAAGACTCAGGGGCAACATTAATATTCCCCTGGAAAGAAAAACAGAGAGAAAGGAACCCAAAGATCACTCGGGATTTTCTTGGAATCACATCAGGGATACACTAATTGTTCTTCACCCCAAAGGCTGCATATTGACCCAGGGTAACACAAAGGGAACACTGCCCACACGGTTCACATGGCAAGCATTTTAAACTCAGGATTTGGGTGGCCAAGGTGAAACTGAAGCTCTCACAAAATGACCTTTGAGGAAAACAGGAATGCAGAAAAGCAGAAGACACCAAGTGAGGGGACGTGCCCTCACGCTCTGACCCTGGCTTATGCCACGAGCTGTAAGAAATCAGCCAGCAGAAAGCCAGGGGCTCTCCTTGTTGCCAACGTGGCTGTCAGCAAGGGCAGAGCTCGCTCCCAGCACTGCCCAGGGCTGGGTGCTGCAAACCCACAGGCAAAGCTCACATTTCTGCCTGGGAGTCTCACCAGCCCCACCCAACAGCTCAGACAGTCCATCACAAGGTGGTGCTTTCTGGAGCCCTCTGCTGCTGCCCCATGTGTAGGACCCAGGCAAACACTGATGGACCCAGGGTATTTCCAGGACCAAATTTTCCAGTGCCAAAAATCTGTGAATTTGGAGGGTAGAAAAGAAAACCAACCCAAACCACATGAAAAGTCAGACAACCAAGTAGTGTTTCTATTCTGTTGAGGAAGGAAATTCCCAAGATTAAGCACCTGCAAATTACATTTAAACAGAAAGATATTCCCACCATGACCAGCTGCAGACTATTCATCTCTTCTGCAATAGCCTTTCCATCAGAATCCTAAAGATTCTAAAGATGGTTCAGAGCCTGCAAGGTTTCCTTTTTTGTATGGAATAAAGTGCTTTTGCAAACTGCTATGTGTGAGTTTACAAAAGACAAAACACATTCCACTTGAGAATAAGAGATTGCTACATGCAGGAAATCCCACTCCCCACCTTGACTCTGCCCTTCCTCAATCACAAATGTACTGTAGGCAATGGGTCTGCACAGCAAGAGAAAGAGAGACATTCTTTGGCCAACACGTCTAATAATCTGCAAAAAGGCCTGTGCCAGCACTCACTCTCCAGACAAGTCTGGGAAGAGGCAAGAGTTAAGAGAAATGAGATTCCTAATCCAAAGACTGAATCTGTCACACAAAAGGACAAGGAAGCTGCAGCTCCAGCCCATCCCCACACACGGCTCTGGCAGCGCCCACACGCACGGCAGGGCTCACACAGCAGCAGCAGCAGCAGCTGCAGCCCAGCCCTGGCTTTGCCTTGGCCTTCCAACCCAAAAGAGGCAGAGCCCACATCTGCTGCTGCAACAGAGACACCTCTGGTGTGCCCCTCCCTGCACGGGACGCTTTGCCTTCAGTGGCAATTCTCCAAACACTCTTCTCTTCTTTCCCACCAAACAAAGCCTGTTAGAACCTACAAAGCATCACCACAAATGCCCCTGCACGAGGCATTCTTCCCAAGGAAAAGGAACAGCCAAAGGTGGCCAGCACAGGCTCACACCTCTCATCCTCACTGTGGGGGAAGACTTTTTCATTCCCTCTTCTTTTGGAAATCTTTCTTGACCAAGAAAAATTAGATAACTAAATAAGAATGAAAAGAATTAAATTCCAGAAACCTTTGCTTCTCAGCCACGAACTAACACCCAATTAGATAACTAAATAAGAATGAAAAGAATTAAATTCAAGAAACCTTCGCTTCTCAATCACATACCAACATTCCAAGGCCCTCAGTCCAGCCTCTCCCATTCCCATCCAATGGGGTTACCTGAGCAGAGGGAGACCTTCCAGGCAGGGAGTTCCGAATCTCCTGGATCATTTTCTCAACCTGAAGGCCAAGATCCAGCCATGGTGATTCCTCTTCCCCAGGTGCATTCTGTGCTGAGCTGGAGGCCGTGGATGCTGCACAGCCAGCACTGCCAGCTGGAGCATGAGGGGCTGAAGTGCCTGGGGCAGCTGCAAGAATCCAAACACATGAATCAGGCTCTAGAATGTGCCTTTGGGACGCAGAGCTCTATTGCTGCCCTGGATCAAACATCACAAGAAGCAAACAGAAAAACCAGGCAGAGAATCTTTTGACTTTCTACTGCCCCTTCCTAGTAGGCTTGACAATTTCTGTCTCAGAAAGACAGAGCACTGTGGAAAAAGACTTCAAAGGGTCACTTTTCATGACCTTTTGGAAAAGCAAGGCTAGAACTCTTTTCCTACCTGCTGGGTTGGAGGCTGGGGGCTGCTGCTCCCTGTGGAGCTCCTGGAAGCTGCAGGGCTGGATCCTGAGCACCTCCCGGTCGAGCAGAGGCAGCTGCTCCCCGTAGAGCTCCTGCAAGCGGCTGGGGGGCCCCTCCCGTCCCAGCAGCCACAGCTGCTCTCCGTGGAAGCCGAGGAAATGGCAGGGCGGGATCCGGGGCACCTCCTGCTGGGCGGGCAGCGGCCGCTCCCCGTAGAGCTCCTGGAAGCGGCTCGGCCCCTCCCGCCGGGCCGGCCCCGGCCGGTCCCTGTGCAGCAGGTGGAAGCTGCAGGGCGGGCGCCGGGCCAGCGGCGGCCGCTCCCTGGGCAGCGGCTTGAAGCGACCGCGCCCGTGCCGCCCGTCCGGCAGCGGCCGCGCCCCGGGGAGCTGCTGGGAGCCGCGGGGCGGGCGCCTGCGCCCCTCCCGCCCCGCCGCCAGCCGCTGCCTGCTGGCCGCGCTCCGGCGCCTGATGCGGAGCAGGAGCTCGGGGCGGTCGCGGCGAAACCAGGGGTGCGTGTAGTGGAGCCAGGCCCCGGAATCGCCCGTCGCAGCCGCGCCAGCCCGGCCCGGCACCTTGCGGAAGCCGTAGCGGTTGAGCTGGCGCACGAAGCTGCGGAATTGCGTGGCCCTGAAGGTGTGCGGGGCCGGGCCCTGATCGCCGCCCGGGCTGAGCAGCTCCCGCTCGAAGAGGGAGCGGTCTATGAGCAGCCCCCGGGCCTGGCTGTCCCAGCGCACGGAGCGGACGCGGGGGCTGCTCACCAGGCGCCACAGCTTGGCGGGGAAGGTGCGGGCGCTGAGCCCGTCGGGCAGCGGCACCTCCGCCATGGCGTCGATCGCCGCCTGTGCCACAACGCCCAGAGCGCAACGGCCGCGGCTGCGCCGGCGGCGCGCGGCCTGAGGGGGGCGCTGCGCTCGGCCCCGCGCGCGCCCGGCGCGGCCCCGGCGCGGGCCGGACTCGGCGGGGACGAGCGCCCAGAGCCGGGGCCGCGGGCACAGCGCGGGCGCGGCGGCTCCCGGGGCTGGCCGGGCACGGCAGGGCAGGGCCAGGGGCAAACCCTTGCTTGCTGTGCCTGCACACATCCTGCCTTTGCTTGGCAGCACAGCCCCAAAGCACCAAGGCAAGGTAACAGAAAAGCTGCTTCTCAGGCAGTTGGCCCCCAGCAGCTGTTGGTGCATGGGCTTATTCCTCCCGGGGCACAAGACTTCTCATTTCCCTTTGCTGAACTTCATCCAATTTCCCTCAGGCCAATTCTTTAGCCTGCCAAGGAACCTCTGAATGGCACAAGCACTTGGTGTATCAGCTGCTCCTGCCACTTTTGTGTTGTCTGCAAACTTGCTGAGGGTAAACTGCTCCTGCAGCCCAGCCATTCATGAAGACTTTAAAGAGAATCTGCCCCTCTATCAGCCCCTGGGGGTCAGAGCACAAGGACTTACCTCCAGCTCTGCTTTGTGCCACTGATGACAATCCTCTGGGCCCAACCACCCATCCATTTTTCAGTCTTCCTCCCCAGGCACTTTGACAGTTTGTATTTAAGGATGTTGTAGGAGACAGTCTCCAAGGCTTTCGTAAAGCTGGGGTAGACATCATCCACTGCTCTACCCATATGCTATCAAGTTGGCTTTCCTGTCACATATTCATACCAAATTGCTCCCAGTAGCCCCCAATATGGTCCCAGTTTTTCCCAGTGTTGTCCCCTGCAGTATCATTCCAGACACTCCCAGTATATCCCAGTTGTCCCCAGCATGCTCATACCCAGTCACCCCAGAGTCCCCAGTATGGTTCCAGTTGCCCCCAGCATGATCTCCCTCATTCCCAGTATATCCCAGTGAGCCCCCACTAGCACCAGTCAATCCCAGTCATTCCCAGTCACTCCCAGTAGCTCTCAGTGTGGTCCCAGTTGTTCCCAGTATTTCCATGTCCATGCTCCAAGTGCTGCTCCCAGCCCTGATCCATGGGGATGGGAATGTCCCACTCCCTTCCCGGGGCAGGGTCACACCTGAGCCAGGTGTGCAGGGCAGGACCTTGCCCTGAGCCCAAGCCCTGTCCCACCTGCAGGATCTGCTTCCCCTGGGGCTCTTCCTGCTGCGGCCCCAAGCCCAGCTTGGTGCTGAACAAAGGGGCTGGGGCGGGGTCATCCCCCGGCGGGGGCTGCGCACCCCCTCTGCCCCCTCCCCAAATTCCCTCCTGGGGGCAGCAGGAGCTGGGGCAGGAGCCCTGTGGGGAGGGAAAAGGGGGTGACACTGGCATGGAGGGTCACACACTGTCTGAGGGGGGCACACACGGCCCTGGGGACCCCCTTCACCTTCTCCTGCAGCACCAGGAGGAGGAACCAAACATGGAGCACCCAAACACTGGCAGCATCTTTGGGGCACAATCTGGTGGCAGCTTTGGGAGTCTGGGGGAGACACAACTGCCCCCAAACCTCCTCCCATCCCCACAGCTACTCCCAGACTCCTCAATTAAAACCCAAAGCTCCTGCCTAGAACAGCTCCAGCCACTCCCTGCAACAGAAATGACCCCAAAACCCCCTTCCCATCTCCCCCAATCCTCACCCAAACTCTGTCCATTCCACACAGCCTTGCCAGGACCCCAAAACGACCTTACAATCCCCCGCAGTTGGCCCCCAAATTCCCTCCCAGCACCACAAATGCCCTTAGGAGCCACAAAAGCCTCTCTCAGTCCCTCCAGGAGTCCATAAAACCTCTCCCAGCCCCCCACGGCACTGACCAGGAGAGGTTGGTGCACAGGAACATCCACAGCCAGGAACAGCTTGGGCACTTCAGCAGCAACTTGGGTGCTTTGGGGGGGGCACTCTGGATGGGGAAACCCAGGCCCAGGGACTGGGACAGACAACTGGAAATCCTGGAGAACACACAGGCTCAGGTGGACACTTTATGCTGCAACAACTACAAGATCATGGCCATCTCCCCTGTCTTGAGTGGTCCCAGAACACCTAAACCCCCCTGAGTATTCCACTGAACCCCAATTTGAAACTCAAATCCCAGTAAAATGATTCAGCTTTAGATCTCTTTGCTTAAATTTTGTTTAATTTTACCCCAATTGTGGGTGTTTTGATGGGATAAACATGGAATCTATTCAGGTGGGAAAAGATCTCCAAGATCACCCAGCTTTGCTTGATGCCACATGAAGAAAAAACCGGACAGAGCAGATGAGATTTTTTGGGCTGTAAAGTCAGCAAATCAGCTTTTCCCAATTAATTTCCAATGTTGATCAAAGTCTTGATGGATGTTCCTGTCCCAGCATTCATCCAGGTGCCTATGGGAGTCCAGGAGGACATGGAGACCCCCAGTCAGGTGTCTTCCCAACCTGAATCACCGGGAATGTGGGTCACCAGGGCTCTGTTGAACACTGGTTCTCCAATGGGGGATGGAGTTGGAGCAGAGCACGAAGCTCTTCCCACAGTCAGGGAACTCTCAGGGCTTTCCTTTCTGGTGCCACTGTTGGTGTTGGGTCACGTGAGAGCTCCTGGAAAAGCTCTTCCCACACTGGGGACACTCGTAGGGCCTCTCCCCAGTGTGGATGCGCCGGTGCCTGACGAGGGTGGAGTTGTGCTTGAAGCCCTTCCTGCAGTCAGGGCAGCAGAAGGAAATTTAGGGGAGGATGTTGCAGAAAGAGGCTGTGGACATTGTGGCTGGAAAGCAGGAATGGAGAGTGTAGCACTAAGAAGGTTTCCTTAGTGCACATAACTGCACTTCCATGATGAGGACAAAACTTTCCTAAGCTGAACATTCCATCTCAAACCCATCGGATTTCAGGCAGGAATGCCAGGAAAGGGACTTCACTCCCTGCAGGCATTAATGGATGCTGGAGTGCAGAGTGCACCCTGTGAACTCCCAGGGATTGGAGGCTGCACTGCGGGCTGCCAGGAAACACTTGCCAGGCACGGCAGAGGTTGTACATCTGTTCAAACTCATGGCAACTGCAGAGGATTCTTTCAAAGTCTCACTCTGTCCCATTGCATGGGCACTGCTCCTGCCAGCATGTAGAGGTCAGGAACAGGGACAATGCAGGTGACAGGGACGCTGGGCAAGCAGTGAGTGCTGTGCCAGCACGGCCAGAATGGTGCAAGAGGCAGCGCCAAACAGGCTGAGGCACCCAGAGCAACCCCTCTGTGCAGGCCTCGGGGTGAGCACACAGCTTCAAGAACGTCATGTGCTCATCCCACAGAGCCTTCTCTGCAGCTCTGGGGTAACCCTGTCAGCTTCCTGCTGGATTGGAGAGCAGAAAGAGAAATTGTTCTCTCCTTTTGCCCATCTCAGCTACACAGAGGGGAGGGTGGGAGGCCATCTCTCCATCTGTGCAGGTGTTCAAGCTAAGCCAGCCAGTCTGTAGGGTTTTAATGCAAATAAACCAGGATCAAGAACTACAACCTACAGGAAAAACCCACACCACATCTGCATTCCAAATGCCCATTTTAAGACACCTGAGCCTCAGCCATGCCCAGCTCTGCCTGGGGGCGGGGCTAACTGCTGAGATAGGGGCGTGGCTTGGGCAGAAAGGGGCAGGGCTTCACAACATAAGGCATGGTGGGCGTGGCTAAGCTACATAGGATAAATGGCAGCTATGGGTGGGCGTGGCTTAATGAAAGGTGTGGTTTGGATAAGGGGGCGTGGCCAAACCCAATGAGGCGGGGCTTGATCCCATAGGAATAAAGGGAAGGTATTAGTAGGTGTGGCTTAACCCAATTGAGCATGGCTTGCTAAAAGGGGGCACGGCTTATTTCACATAGAGATGATGGGCAGCTCAATGTCAACATGGCTTAAGCAAGAGGGTATGGCTTTTGAAAATGGGCATGGCCCAGCAGAAAAGCTGCCACTCCACAACTGGCTCCTACCACCATGCCTCAGTTTCACCTGGAAGAGAAAAGAGTGTGGCCAGGTGAGAAAAGGGCTTTACTAGGTGAGGAAAGGGCATGGTTAGAAGTGGGTGGGGTCAGAGTGGCCATGGCCTCACCTGGTTGCAGTGTCACCTGGCAGGGGTCGGAGTCAGGCTCCCAGGTGACCTCCAGGTTGGCAGGGTGGTTGCTGGGTGGGGCAGGGAGGTGGCAGAGCTGATGTCACCCATCAAGGTGTGCCAGGTGTGTGGTGGCCATGCCCACTCTCCTCAAGCTATGCCCACCCTGGCCCCACCTTCCTGCCTTCAGGGCTGAGGATACCCAGCTGTGGCTGGGGCGTGGGCGCCCCTCCCTTGAGTGCCAGGGTCTGGCCAGGGCGGAGCTGTCCAGCGTTGCCCTCAGCTCCGGGCACTCCGGGATCACCTTTAGGGGAAAATGAACAAAATTTGGGGCATTTTCCCACCAAAAATTGGGAATTGTCAACCCTGAAATTGGTAGTTATAACCTCAAAATGTTTGGGACATCAGGTCTAGCCATTGAAATGAACGGGGGTTTTTCTGACATCAGAGCTACACATTTAAATGAATGGAAGAGAAAGGAAATCAGGTCTACCCACTGAAATCAATGGATGGAAAAGGACACCAGGTCTACCCAATTAAAGTCAATGGGGATGTACGGACACCAGGTCTACCCATTAACAGGGCTGGATTGGTAAGGGTTACTGGTGTGAAATGTGGGGTTGTGTTTCGTGTCAGGTAGAAAAAGATGGCCTTTGTAGCTGAGGTTGTGAAATATGTGGAAAAAGGCCATAGGACAGTTATAAATGAACAAATGGAAAAAGCATGAAAAGAGGCTTTTGGACTAATATTTTGCTTGCCTATAAGTGAACAATGTGAGCCTAAAAGTTTTCACAATATAAGTTTTAAGCTTTTTCAGTTAGTATGAGCTTTATAGGCTTTTAACGTGTAGGATAGAAGAATGCAGATTTATTATTATTATTATTTGCTTTGAAAATAAAGTTATTATAAGCTTTAAGCTGCTTTGTAATAAAAGGGTTTGAACTACAGCTTTAGAATATATACATATATATAGAAGGAATTGTAATCACCTGAATAGAAGAAGGAAGTGAGCTTATCACAGGCTAAAAATTGATGATCATGAGAAGGAAGGCTGGACAATCCTGGAAAAGGATATAGACCACAAACTGGAAGCTGGACATCACCACCACTGATTTATGGTCGTGAGAAGGAAAGCTGAACCTCATCATCACTGGTGTTTGTTTCTGAACAAGGGAAGCTGGACATCACTTCACTGATTTACAACTCTGAGGTACAGAAATTCAATGCCACCAATAGGAATTGATCACAATGGGGTATAGAAATTGGATTTCACAAATAAAACCTAGGAGGAAACTAGAAAAAAAAAACCTGCTGAGAAATGCTTATGAAGATTCTCAATAAACACCAGCAGAAATCAGCAGTCTGTGTGCAGTTGGAGGGGAGACCCCCACTGTACCCAGCACTGCTTTGCTCACACTTTACCATTTTGTATTAAAGAATTAATAAATTGATTGCTGCTTGATATCTGCTTGATATTGGCCGAGTCAAGCTCTTTATTCCTTACACTGGTTAGACTGGGAGCACTAGGAAGAGCTAAGGGGAAGCTCGGGGGGAGTTGGAAGCACTGGGAGGGAGGAATGGGGGAAACTGAGCAAACTGGGGGAACAAAAGAATTTATGGGGGTACCCAGGTGTACCTAGGTGATTTTTGGGGAGATCCACGTGATTTCTGGGGGTACCTAGGTGTACCCATGTGATTTTTTGAGAGGACCAAGGTGGTTTTGGGGTTCCCAGGTAATTTTGGGAGGGAATCTTGGTGACTTTTGGGGTTCCCAGGAGAACTTTGAGGGTACCCAGGTGATTTTTGGGGTACCCAGGTGATTTTTGGGTTTCCCAGGTATATCCAAGTGACTTTTGTGGGGTATCCAGGTGACTTTTAGGGGCTACCCAAGTGATTTTGGAGTTCCAGCATGATTTTTGGGGGCATTGAGAAGATTTTTGGGGGTACCCAGGTGATCTTGGGGGGTACCCAGATGTACCCAGGTCATTTTGAGGGTACTCAGGTGACTTTGGGGCGGATCCAGGAGATTTTGGGAGGTATCCAGGTGATTTGTGGGGGGTACCAAGATGATTTTGGGTATACCCAGGTAATTTTGAGGATTCCGAGGTGTTCCTACTCACCCTGACAGGCCGGGAGAAGAAGACAGCCACCGTCGCATCCTCCCGGTTGATGTGGACAAAGATGACCCTTGGTGGCAGGGGGGCTGTGGAGAGACACCCCAACATTCAGGGGGCACCCCAACATTTGGGGGCACTGAATCATGATTTTAAAGAGTTAAGATTTTAGCTGAGGGTTAGAAGAAATTTACATGGCTCAGGGTGTAAGTTATATAAGCAAGCAATAAATTAATGATTATTAGATGCTTAAGCTAGAGCTAATTGATGTATTGTTTGCTGTTATGAGCTTGTTTATAGAAGGAAGTGGAGTAAGTGAAGCATTATAAGAATAGATTGAAACCAGTAGAACAATGGCCAGTACCTGGACTTTATATCAATCAATCACAAAGCAGGAGACCTTGGATTGTTCCAGAGGGTCACAGAGACCTGAGGAAGACTCTCCTGACTTCATCCTTTGAGAACACCGACCCAATTCAAGAGAAGAATTGCACACACATGAAGGACTAATAGCCTCATTTTAATACAGAGCTGGAATGGGAGGTGCTGGGGTTATGCACATGTATTGTATGTAAGATCTTGGGAAATAAATAGAGGGCAAAGAACCTTGTACAGGGTGGTCACGCCTTTCAGAGATGACTCCCGTGCCACCCGCTGGTGTTAATAAACATACCACTTTCTAACTTTAACTAGTTATAGTGTCTCTGTCCATTATCACATCTTTTTTTAATGAGTCACACTTGGGGAGAATGTCTGAAACTTTGGAGTCTTAGATTGCTAAAAAAGGAAGAGAACCCCGCTTTGCCAGAGTGAAGCCAGTTCTCTGAGCAAAGCAGGTCTCAGGTGAGTGAGGAGAGACAGGATGGGGTTGGGGGAAGTGGAGCAAGGTTGTCCACACTGGGTCAGACCTCAAGGCACAGATTTTCTGCTCAGGCCAGATCTTCTGAGAGACCCTGAATCAATATCAGTCACTGAATGTTGCAGTCATCTCTGACGAGAATAATACACCCTTGAAAATACGATTGTGGGTTTATTAAAAGCTCTTTGAAATATTTCTCCATAACACTAGGAAAAAGAACTTCATAATCAACTGAACCAGACCAGAGGGAAATCAAGGCACAGCCAGGGTTTGTCAGGACTTGATTGATCCTAATGAGCCCCGTGGTGCATTTGGTGCTGAGCCCTGGAACCTCAGGGCCTGAGAGGAGATTGCACAAACCTTGCCAGGAGGCAAAGTCAAAGAAAACAACCAAAGTGCCTGGAAGCATTATTGTGTCCCACTATGGTCAATCCCAAACACAAACTCCTAATGAGGTCTGTAGAAAAGAGAACTGGAGGCCAGGATTGCACAAAAGCTCTAAGAAACTCACCGTAGGATTAAAATTTCAAAGGAAAATCCAAAGTATCTTAAAAATCTTGAGTATCTCAAAGCACTATTGAGCCCCACTGTGTGTCAGTGCAAAGCTCTCAAGGGACTCATTAAAGCAGATAATTGGAGGTCAGGATGTCACAAAAAACTTCTCAGACACTCAGTGGCAAAAAGAAGTACTTAAACTAACCCTGAGTACCTTGAAGTAGTAATAAACCTCACTGAGTGTTGTTACTGGTTAAGAATCCCAAGGGACTTGTTAAAGCAGATAATTGGGGGCCTTGATTGCACAAACTTTTCCTAAAGTAAGTTTTCAAAGGGAAACACCAAGTACCTTAAAATAACTGAAGTACCTTGAAGCATTAATGAGCCCCACTGAGTGTTGTTACTGACAAAGCCTCTCAAGGGACTCATTAAAGCAGAGAATTAGGAGGCCAGGATTGCACAAACCTCTCAGAGACTCCAAGGCAAAAGCCAAACCCAAAGTCCTTGGAAAAACCTGCAGTCCCTGGCAGCATGAAGGAGCCCCCCAGGGCCATTGCTGACCAAGGCTCCTTCCCCAGGGACTCCTTCCAGCACATCCTGGAGGCCACTGGCATGGCAGGGGGATGCTGAGGGCAGCACAAGGGGCTGACAGTGCCCAGCCTTGCTGGGGCTGTGCCAGGAGGCCCCAGGGCCTCAGGACAAGGGGTCTCCTCAGTGTCCTTGGTGGCACAGAGGCTGCTGTGGCCCAGGGCACCAAGCCTTGGCTTCTCTTTGTCCCCACCTGTCATCACTGCCTGCAGTTCTCTGCTCTGCCTGGGGCCTGGGGACACTTTCTGTGTCGTGTCCCTCAGTGGGACCCATTAAAACTTCCAGAAACTTTGGACTCTAAATCTAAATTTGACTTCTTGAGAAGTTTTTTGATTACGCTCTGAGGGACTGTGTCTGATGTAAACAGCACGAAAGCCCCGAGAGGGTCATTAAAGTCCTTGTGCTGTGTCTGTGCTGATGAGCAGGGCTGAGCTCATCATCCAGAAGGAGATCCTGGCAAGCAAGAAGAGCTTAAAAACACATTTCTCTTGATAAGCAGCTCCTCTGCCAGCCCAGCAGGGCTGGGGCACTGCCTGCAGCCACCCCGGGCACAGCACACAGGCACAGAGAGCTTCAATCACTCAGGGCTGGGAAGGGGCTGAGAAGGGACTGGGGGAGAATCACTGCCAGCCCTTGGCACAGGAACCTCTGGCTGCAGGACAATGCAGCTGCAGCTCCTGCAGTGATCTCCTCAAGCTGCAACATCCCAATGCCTACAGACTCTGTGAGTACAACTCTCTGAGTATTTCTGGTGCAGGGGAGGTGAAATGCTCATGAAGCTCTGACACACAGAGAGCTTCTGCCTACTCCCAAAGTATTTCCAAGACAAGGATTTTCTTTTAAAATGAGGACATTTCCTGAAACTTTGTTTTCATTTTCTAGTATTAGATAATAGGGAGAGGGAGAGCAAATGGTAAAGGTACACTTAATTTTGACAAGTCCCTGGGACATTTGAACTATCTGTGATCAGCCTTAGTCTAAGCTGTCCTTTCTCCTGCCTGCAAACAGAACCTGCCCCCAGCCAGTGCCCTGCAAACAGGCAGGGTTCTGTAGGGCCAAGGAGAGTGCACAGAGATTTGGGCTCTGAGAGTGCTGGCAGGGAGAGCTCAGGCACAGGGAAACACCTGCAGGAGGAAAATCTCCAGGAACCAGAGAGAAGATCAGGCAATGAGAGAAAACAAAAGCCAGAAATGTTGTGGCAGGGAGAGTGCAGAGATCTCCACAGGAGCCCCTGCAGTGCAGCCCCTCCCTCTGAACAAGCCCCCTCCCTCCTGTCTCCCAGCCAAGCCTCTGCCCTCAGGGCTGGGGCTCCAAGGCGTGCAGCCCCTCCTGTGCAGGCAGAGCTGCAGCAGAGCCGTGGGGCAGCTGTGCAGCCCCGGGCCCAGTTCCCTCTGCAGAGCACAGGGCTGGGAGCAGCTGCCCGGCACTGGGGGGCTCTGGCAGGGGGCACAGCTGGCTCAGGGTGACGCTGTCCCCAGTGCCCGGCTGTGGGCAATGCTGTCAGTGCAGCCAGGGCAGGAGCTGCATCTCCCTTAGTCCAGTGCCATACTAAGGACATAGGGAAGTCTCCCTGAGATTTCAGTGCAAGCTGGGGGCTTCAATGCAGGACGCAAACCTGTCCTGAAGCATCTTTGTGTTATCTGAAAGACCCACAGGGAAAGGCAGAAGTGTTGTGACACTGAAAATGCTGTTGGGTTAGTGAAATGAGCAACGTGACTCTTGGATATAAACATCGAGCTGGGCTGATGTGGATCCATCTGCTCTCAGCAGTACCTGGTGATTTTTTAGGGCAAACATGAGAAGCTTATCCCCCTCCACCTGGGAAAGGCTAAAGCCCAGAGGAATTCTGAACAGGTCACACTGAAAGACCATGTCCCCTCACTCTCCACTCATCACTTTGCTTGAGGGAAGTTGCTCTGTTCTCCCTGGGGGCAGCAGAAACGTGGAGGGTTTGATATCCAAGAATATCAGGTGAGATATGAGGAGGCCTATCAAGAAAATGCAGAACTCTTAAACATAAAAGGCTGTCTGTGTGTTCCGGGGCAGGGTGTATGGGAAATGTCTGTGATTTTGGATACAGGTATCTCATCTAACTCTCCCCTGTCCTTTTCTCCATGGCAGTACCAAAAGTCCAGCCACAGCAAATGTCCAACAGCAGCTCCATCAGCCACTTCCTCCTGCTGCCATTGGCAGACACGCGGCAGCTGCAGCTCCTGCACTTCTGCCTCTTCCTGGGCATCTCCCTGGCTGCCCTCCTGGGCAACGGCCTCATCATCAGCGCCGTAGCCTGCGGCCACCTCCTGCACAGCCCCATGTTCTTCTTCCTGCTCAACCTGGCCCTCACCGACCTGGGCTGCATCTGCACCACTGTCCCCAAAGCCATGCACAATTCCCTCTGGGACACCACAACCATCTCCTATGCAGGATGTGCTGCTCAGCTATTTTTCTTTATGTTCTTCATTGGAGCAGAGTATTTCCTGCTGACCATCATGTGCTACGACCGCTACGTGTCCATCTGCAAACCCCTGCACTACGGGACCCTCCTGGGCAGCAGAGCTTGTGCCCACATGGCAGCAGCTGCCTGGGCCAGTGGCTTTCTCAATGCTCTCATGCACACAGCCAATACATTTTCCCTGCCCCTGTGCCATGGCAATGCCCTGGGCCAGTTCTTCTGCGAAATCCCACACATCCTCAAGCTCTCCTGCTCACATTCCTATCTCAGGGAAGTTGGACTGCTTGTTTTCATTGCCTCTCTATCATTGTCTTGTTTTGTGTTCATGGTTTTCTCCTATGTGCAGATCTTCAGGGCTGTGCTGAGGATCCCCTCTGAGCAGGGAAGGCACAAAGCCTTTTCCACCTGTCTCCCTCACTTGGCCATGCTTTCCCTGCTCCTCAGCACTGCCATGTTTGCTCACCTGAAGCCCCCCTCCATGTCGTCCCCATCCCTGGATCTGGCCCTGTCAGTTCTGTATTCAGTGGTGCCTCCATCCCTGAACCCCCTCATCTACAGCCTGAGGAACCAGGAGCTCAAGGCTGCAGTGTGGAGACTGACGACTGGATGTATTCAGGAACATTAAACTGCTGGCCATTTTCTGCAAATCACTTGTAATAAAAAGTCTTCTTTCATACTTCTTGTTGGTTTCATTTTGAAGGTTCTTTTTCTTTGTTTTACTTTTAAAAATTTGTCCACAAAGTAATGTTGTTTTTTGTGCCATTTCTCATTTTGTTTCTCTCCACCTCCCCAGTGACTGCAGATTGTGTCAATGAGGGCCTGCACTCTTGGTGGGGTTAAAAGAACTCAAGGATCTCCCAGCCAAGGTTTCTGCAGAGATGCCCCTTTGGTTCCCTTCTCTGCAGCTGCAGCAGCAATGTCTGTGTGCAGAGCTGGGGGCAGATCAGTGCTGGCACAGCAGCTGTGCCCAGCAGCAGCAGCAGCAGCCCTTGGTGTTGGCAGTGCTGCTGCCGTGGCCCTGCCCCGCTGCCCTGCTGGCCCTGGTGTTGCTGTAGGGCCTGAGTGCTCTCGGGGCCGGGCACAGTGCTGGGGGTGGCAGTGCCGGGGCTGCAGCAGGGATAGGCCATGGGCACTGCTGGGGCAGCGCTGACGCCTCAGGCCAGGGCCTGGGGGCTGCAGGCTCCTTGCCCAGGCTCTCTCCAGAACACTTTGCCCAGGCCAATGCTGAGCACAGAAAAGCCCCGGGAGCAGCCCCAGGCTGGCCGTGGGCAGGCTGGGGGCAAACAGCATGGCTGGGGCTCTGCAAGGTGCCTGGGGGAGACAAGGGGAAGGAGCAGCAGAGCAGGGACTGATCCATCCCCACTGCGCTGGACACCCCAGGGCAGCGTCCCACAGCGTCCTCATGCACCTGCCAACAACATCCCCCCTCTGCAGCCCTGGCCTCTCCCCCAGCTCACACAGGTGCTGCATCCTTGCAGGCACAGACACGGCAGCACTGCCTCAGGAGCCCCTGTTTGCACTGCCCAGAGCAGGCGTCAGCACCCCCATGGTGTTGGTGTGGGGAGATGAACCTGAGGGAGCACAAATGCCATCAGCCCCTGGGGCCAGAAAGGGCTGAGGGACAGCAGGGAAACAATTCAGGTTTGTGGTGGCCTCTGAAGTCATACAGAAAATTTGTTCATATCAGCTGGGAATTTCCTGTGCATCTGAAGACTTTGTTGCTCAGAGCCAGAGCTTCCTGGCAGCCACCTCCAAACTGCCCCTACCATTTCCTTTGCTTCAACATGGCTTTCTTTACTCTTCCTGGTACAATTTCCTTCGTCTTGCTTACGCCCATGCCCTGCCCTGCAAACAGCCCATCCCTGGTTTTCTTTTCCTCTCCGGCCCCACTCCCCATTTCACTTCCTGACTGAGCTAATCCTGCAACTGCTGCGAGGGTGGTTCCAGAGAATCCCAGAATCAGCAAGGCTGGAAAAGACCTTGGACATTATCAAGTCCAGCCTGTGCCCTGACACTGCCTTGTCTCCCCTGGGCCTCCTTTTCTCCAGGATAAACAGCCCCAGCTCCCTCAGCGTCTCCTCACAGGACTTTTGTTCCAGACCCCTCACCAGCCTTGTTGCCTTTCTCTGGACACGCTCCAGCCCCTCCATGTCCTTCCTAAATTGGGGGCCCAGAACTGGACACAGCACTTGAGGTGCTGCCCAAGGAGTGCTGAGCACAGGGGAAGAATCACTGCCCTGCTCCTGCTGGCCACACTGTTCCTGATCCAGGCCAGGAGCCATTGGCCTTCTTTGCCACCTGGGCACACTGCTGCCTCATGTCCAGCCTGCTGTCCATCACTCCCTGCAGGTCCCTTTCTGCCTGGCTGCTGTCCAGTCACTCTGTCCCCAGCCTGGAGTGCTGCAGGGTTTTTTGTGGCCAAAGTGCAGGACCTGGCACTTGGACTTGTTCAACCTCACATTATTGGATTTTGGCCCTGGATCCAGCCTGCCCCGGGCCCTGTGCAGAGCCCTCCTGTCCTCCTGCAGATCAACACTCATACCCAGCTTGGTGTCACCATGTGTCCATGAGGCCCTAGAGTGTCACAATGTTCTCCATGATTCCATGAGGCCTCCCAGTGTCACAATGTCCATTTGCTTCCATGGGACCCCTTGGTGTCATCAAGTCTCTTGGATCCTTGGGCCCTGCAGTGTCACAATGGATCATTGGTTCCATGAGGTCTGGCAGTGCAGCAATGGTCTCCTTGCTTCCACACTTTCACAATGGCCTCTTGCTCCCAAGGGGCACCACAAAGGTGTCAAACATGTTTCCCTCATTCCAGGAGTCCCTGAGGAGCAACCCTGGCCCCTTGGTTCCATGGGGCCCTGCAGTGTCACACTGGCCCCATCATGACACCAGGTCCTGCTCTGTCCCTATGCTCTGTCCCAATGCTCTGCAGGGTTCCACAAGGCCCTGCAGGGTCACAGTGGCTTCTTCCTTCCATCAGGCCTCAGAGGGCCACCATGAATTCCTTGGTGCTGCAGGGTCACAATGGAGCCTTGGTCACATAAGACCCTGCAGTGTCACCAGGGACCCTTGGTTCCATGGGGCACCCCAGTGTCACAACTGTTCCCTCAGTTCCCAGAGTCCTTGCAATGGAACAATGGCCCCTGGATTCCATTGGGCCCCAGGCTCTCCCAAGGCTCTCCTTTGTTTTGAAGTGGCACAGTGGCCCCTTGGTTCAACAAGGCCCCACAGGGTCACCGTGGCCTCTGTGGTTCCAACAGGACCCAGGCTATCACCATGGACTCCTTGTTTCCATTCAGCCCCACAGTGTCACAATGGCCCCTGGGCTCTATGGTGCCATGTCATACACAGTGTCACTCTGGTCCTCTCAGTGCCACCAGGCCCTGCAGTGTCACAATGGCCCCTTGCTTCCCCAGGGCCCTGCAGTGTCACCATCATCAGAGAATCCACCAGGCTGGAAAAGACCTTGGAGAGCATCAAATCACACCTGGGACCCAACACCACCTTGTCACTCAGACCATGGCACTGAGTGCCACATCCAGTCTTTCCTTCAACACTTCCAGGGATGGTGACTCACCCACCTCCCTGGGCAGCCCATCCCAAAGCTCAATCACCAAATTGTGAAGAATATTTCCTAAAGTCCAGCCTAAATATCCCCTGGATGCAGTTTAAGGTGCTTCCTTTTCTCCTGGCACTGTTCTGTGGGAAAAGAGCCCAACTCCACCTCGCTGCACTCTTGTGTCAGGGAGTTGTAGAGAGTGATGTCTCCCCTGAGCCTCCTCTTCTCCAGCATAAACAACCCCAGCTCCCTCAGACACTCCTCACAGGTCTTGTGTTCCACACCCCTCCCCAGCCTTGTTGCCCTTTTCTGGACACGCTCCAGCCCCTCCATGTCCTTCCTAAAATGGGGGCCCGGGAATTGGACACAGCACTCGAGGTGCTGCCCAACCAGTGCCAAGCACAGGGGAAGAATCACTGCCCTGGTCCTGTTGGCTACACTGTTCCTGATCCATAGGAGTTCCATGAGTTGGAGGGGGTAAAGAAAAAGTCTGAGTGATTGTCAGCCATGAATGGTCCTAATTTTGGTATCTGTTCAGACTGCATTAGAAAGTGCTGGGGGTCAATATCAATTGGACATTGTTGATACTGATCTATTAACAGGAAAAGAAGAGAGGACAAAACTGTTCTTTCTGCATTGTTTGCTATAAAGTATATTCACTTGGAATTTACTTCTGAAATCTGTCTTATTAACCAGAGAAGAATTGAAAACTTAAATAATGCCCAGAGGCTTTTCTTTTTTGTGTGTGCCGAACAAATGTTTATGAGCTTTTCTCTATGAATTCCTGAACTGAACACCACAAGAGAAAAGAGGCCTCTGGAGTCAAAATATTCCTCAGCAATCTCCAAGAGGCTGAGGATGCATCCTGTTTAGAGTAGGAAGAAACAGAAATGGGCACAGCTTTCTGGCTGCCACAGCTTTGGCATGGGCCCTAGGCCTGCAGCAGGAGCAGCTCTGCAGGGCCCCAAGGCCGTGGCTGTTGTGCTGGCCTGGGCAGATGGGATGGCAGCAGGGGCTGCAGAGCTCTCAGCACTTCACAAAGAGGGGAGCAGGGCACACAGGGAGCCTCCTTTTCCCTTTGGCCCAGCACCTTCTGCATGGCTGGGGCTTGTCGGAACCCAGGACATCCCTCTGGGTGCCCTGGGTGATCCTAGACCCTGGCAAGGGGTCCAGAAACAAGCCACGATAGTTCGATTAGAATAATGTTAATTTATCACCGGGTGTAGATGTAGAATTTAGGGGTCTAATGGAGGTTCAAGAAGGCAAGATGGAGGAATCTGGGCGTGTCCCTATCCTTCTGCTTCTTCTTCTTGCCCTCCATCCTCTGCTGTGATGGTGGCACTTTTAGATTGGATTAGAGTAGAAATACACAGTTTAATAAAGGTGATGGGTATTGGTATAATATTGTAAACATAGAACACGTAGTACGTAGTATAAGAGATAGCGACTGCCCAGGAGGCGGGCAGATAGCCTTGGGAAGCGGTGTAGGTACCATCTATGCTAGCTGAGAGAAAAAGAATGTTTAAGAACATGAAAGAATAAACAGCTCTGATAAAGAAACCGACGCATCCTGATTCCTTCTTCTGGCACCGGGCTTGGGAAGAAAAGAAACATCCGCAATCTCGGAAGGCTATCAGCCCGGGATCCGAGATTTCTGGCATCCCTGGGTGGGCTGTGTTCATCAGTGGGCTGCGTTCATCAGTGGGCCTTCACCAGTGGGCAAAAGCTGCGTGGAAAGAACTGCAGCAGAAATCCCAGCCCCAGAAGACACAGAGCCAGAAGGTGAATCTCAGGAGAAGATAACACGACCTCTGCAGAGACATTGCTTTCAAATCTGACCCAGACAGAGGAGAACCCAAGGCGCCGGGCTTTTCCTCACCTGAGATCTGCGGGCCAGTGATCAGGACAATCCCCGGATCGGCTTTGAGAATGACACAGCCTGGCTTTAGGCGGTTGGTAAGAAAGGTTAAGATCTAGAACATTTGGGGACTTTATTCCCAAGAAGGCACATCCCCCACAGCTTAGCAGAGGGGAGGAAATTAGCCCAAGACCGGCAGGCGGGGTAGCTACTTGCCAGCAGCTAGCAGCTAGCAGAAACTTCCATGACAGCAGGGGGAGAGAAACAGTCAGGTTTTTCACCATCCCTGGAAATTCCACAGAGCCCTTCACCAGTCCCGGGAAAGCTCTCCTCCTCCCACACAGAGATACAGACAGAGCCATGGGGGGAGGGGGCGGACACCGCTCGCGCTGGGTGCGGGCGTGGAACGGAGGGGGACTGGTCTCGCACAGTTAAGTGCAGGAGGGGAGACAGGTCTTCAAACTGCTCGCCCAGAGGAGGTTAGCTGCCTGCCAGCAGCGGGGAGCAAAAATTCCTCTCTACCAGAGGGGAGGGGAAAAAAAACTTCTCTCAGTCAGAGGGAAGGGGAACAAACAGGAATGCTTTTCGATGCACAACGCGGTACCGCGGGAGGCAAAGCGAGGGGGTTATCACCTACTGCACAGGCACGGCACAAGCCCTAACAGGGCAGACACCGCTCGCGCCGGGTGCGGGAGTGGAACTGGGGGGGGACGAGCCCCGGCCGGGATTTAGGCGGGGCGGGTCCCAAACGCAATCAAAGGTCTTGGTCGCAGAGCAGGAGGGGGCGTCCCCTCAGGCAGTCCAGCTGCAGGGGGGCGGCTGGAGGCGAGGTGTGGCCAGGCGAGAGCTCTGCGCCTCCCCCTTCCCTCTGTGACACACGGGAAGCGGCGCAGGGGGCAGCGGGGACGGGGCAAGCGGCTGCGGCGGTCACCGGAGCGCGCGGGGGAGCAGAGCCAGCGCGCAGGGGGGTGGTGACAGCACAGGCGGAACTGGCAGAGCAAGCGCAAGGGACAGAGACGGAGGTGGGGCGGTCCCAGCCCGGGCTCGGAGGAGCGGGGTTCGAGCCGATGGAGGCAAATGCTGGCTCGGAGCCAAAAGAGGCGGACACGGGGGCTGGACCAAGGCGGAGGCGCTCCTCTAGGCGCCTCCCACTTACAGCGAGCAAAGCAGCGAGCGGATCCAGAACTGCTGTCAGCCACAATGGAGCAAAAGTTCAAACCACCACACCTGATCACACTGCACTTCGGGTTTTCATCCACATTTGAAAAGGACACAATTTCCCCAATTATCCTTTTCAGCAGGAGGTAGCCATCCCACTCCCACATTTTTATAAGAATTCCCTACATGTCTAAGCCTCGGCTACCTGCTGGGTTCATGGCGGTTTCAGCCATGGGTTTCCCTTCGGTGTGCTTCATAGGAATTGTATCTCCCCATGCCTCAGCCAGGAGGGGGAGGGGTGCCTGGAATGCTAGTAACCCTTGGATGGATTAGAAGGGGCTGCATTCTGATGAAATGTAGGAGTGCCTGGGATGTCAGTAACCCCTGGGTTAGAGGGGGCTGAATCTCGGCAAGAAAATATAGAGCAATTGAGAAAAGATTTATTATCATAATGGAGAGAAAAACAGAAGTGAGCTTTTAATGGGAGTCATTTGATATATTCACATGTGAATCAAGTTATATTTTAGTATTTTAATAATGTTAAGAGTAATTTCTGTATGGTTTAGCATAAGTTTGGGCCCTGTTGAGTATAAGTTAAGTTTCATTTATAAGGTTTAAGTTATAATAGATTTATATTCTATTAATTTAGAGTTTTTACATGTAAGTTTTGTTAAGTTAGTGCAGTTTGGGATTCTTTTATCAAGGTTTGTTCATATCAAAGTGGGCACTGTTTGGTTTTGAAATTGATCTAGGTTTGTTAAAGTATGCATATCTAACTTACAAAGTTTGATTGGGTTTTCTTAGAAATGGGACAGCTACGACTGAAACAGCTGGGATGAAACACTGATAGACACCAGTTATTTGTGGATGGAAGAAGATGCAACTTGCTAAACCCTTGATTTCCAAAAAGGTTTTGTTGTTCATTAGTCTCTGCTAATGTTTTGTCTTCCATGGATGGCATGGAAGGATCTGTGACAATTATACATTGTGACTGTTATTGGTTGTAAGATGTTTTTGTGAATTTTTCGGGTTTTTATCTTAAAGTCATAAATATGTAATAATTTAGAAAGGTATTATCTCAGCTTCCTAGGGTGATTAGGACTGAGGTGTCAGTTGCTTGATGTAAATTTGTTGAGTTTTCTATGAAGGGACATCACTCCAGTTTAAAGCCTGAGTCCTGGCCAGACTCTTGACTTTATCTGGACAGATGTTTTGCCAGATAAGCTCAGATGTTTTCTGCCTTGAAAGTAAACTCAAGTCGCTTTTGACTTGAAAATTCGATCCTATAAAATGACAGCTGGACCAGTTTTGGAGTGGACCTGAGCACCTTGCCCGGGAAAGAGTGTTTTGGTCTTTCCTGAAAAGGGGGTTCCAAGAGCTGTTTGCAGACTCTGAGATGATGGAACAGTATTTCAAAAAATTAATAATCATTCAATTCCATACATGTCATCATTGATAGCCATTGATCATATTATCATTCAAAGTATGTACTAGAAGTTTTCCTAGTTGCTGTCGACAAAGTCATGCATTTTTTTGAGTACCAATGCATGTATGTAGTTTTTGTACTTCCAGGTATCAAGACAAGGTAATCATAAAGATATATCCAGAAACAAGACGAACTGAAGGTACACTTTCTATTAACCTGGGGCAGAGTGGCTTGCTTGTGTTTTTGCAGATTTTAAAACCCAGGTGAATTCCAGCAAAGAATAAGAACATCTCAAGCACAAAAAAACCAACACTGATCATTCTGCAAGCCAAGAAGAGAGCACAGAGACATCAACTGCGCAGAAATTCCGGCTGATGTGAACTGCACAGAGATTCCAGCTTGCACCTGCTGTTGTGTGCTTCAGCCATGAAAGACTGTGAACTTTGGGATTTTAATATGGGATTTAATAGGGCTTGTGATTCTTTTGCTCCTTGTGCCATGCCTTTTCCAGCGCATGTGATGGGCCATGAACAGGGCTGCAGAAGAGGTGGTTTTAGAGCAAAGAGAAGGGGGAGATGTCGGAACCCAGGACATGCCTCTGGGTGCCCTGGGTGATCCGAGACCCTGGCAAGGGGTCCAGAAACAAGCCACGATAGTTCGATTAGAATAATGTTAATTTATCACCGGGTGTAGATGTAGAATTTAGGGGTCTAATGGAGGTTCAAGAAGGCAAGATGGAGGAATCTGGGCGTGTCCCTATCCTTCTGCTTTTTCTTCTTGCCCTCCATCCTCTGCTGTGATGGTGGCACTTTTAGATTGGATTAGAGTAGAAATACACAGTTTAATAAAGGTGATGGGTATTGGTATGATATTGTAAACATAGAACACGTAGTACATAGTATAAGAGATAGCGACTGCCCAGGAAGCGTGCAGACAGCCTTGGCCAGCGGTGTAGGTAACATCTATGCCGGCTGAAGAGAAAATGTTTAGGTACATGATAGAATAAACAATTTTGATAAGAAACCGATGCATCCTGACTCCTTCTTCTGGCACCGGGCTTGGGAAGAAAAGAAACATCCGCAATCTCGGAAGGCTATCAAGCCCACGAGATCCGAGAGGTTTAACCCCTAAATGTTTGGGATATCAGGTTTATCCACTGACATGCACAGAGGTATTTTTGAAATCAGGTCTACCCATTGAAATTACAGGCAGGGAAGGGAAATCAAATCTTTGCACTGAACTGAATGGAGAAGAAAGGAAACAAGGTCTCCCCATTGAAATCAATGGATGGAAAAGGACACCCGGTCTACCCCAATAATGTCAATAAGGCATTTTAGGGACACCAGGTCTACCCCTTTTCAAGTCGATGGGGATTTTGTGGCTGGATCTAACCATTAATAGGGCTTGATTGGGAAGGGATACTGGTTAAACTGGGAGCACTGGGAAGGGCTAAGGGGAAGCTCTGGGGAGGAACTGGAAGCACTGGGGAGGAGTTGGAAGCACTGGGAGGGAGAAAAAGGGGAAACTGAGCAAACGGCAAGCAGTGGGAGGGGTTACTGGGAGCATTGGGAGTGTCCTAGGGGAGGAATTGGGGTTGCTGGGAGATCCAGGGCATTACTGGAAACACTGGTAAGGGTTACTGAGGATAAATGGAGGTAAATGGGACACCAGGTGTACCCCAATAACGTCAATAGGGATTTAGGGACACCAGGTCTACCCATTCAAGTCAAAGGGATAAGTGGAACACCGCGTCTACCCAGTAAAAGCAGGGGGGATTAACGACCACCAGTTTGTGCAGGAGCCCAAGAATTTTGGGAGGTACCCAGGTGTATCCAAATGATTTTGAGGGGGAATCTAGGTGATTTTGGGGGGTATGCAGGCAATTTTGGGGGGGATCCAGGTGATTTCTGGGGGTACCCAGGTGATCTTTTGAGGGAACGCAGGTGATTTTTGGGCTACCCAGGTTTACCCAGGTGATTTGGGGGAGATCCAGGTGATTTTGGAGGTACGTAGGTAATTTTGGGGGGGTATCCAGGTACTTTTGGGGGGTTCCCAAGTGATTTGGGGGGATCCAGGAGATTTGTGGGGGGTATCCAGGTGATTTTTTGGGAGTACCCATGTGACTTCTGAGGGTATATAGGTGATTTGGGGGGTTCCCAGGTGTCCCCACTCAGCCTGAAGGCCAGAAGAATGTGACGGCCACCCTTGGGTCCTCTTGTTCAATGTGGACACAGATGACCCTCAGTGGTGGGGGGGCTCTGGGGGGACACCCCAACATTCACGGGCCACCCCAACATTTGGGGGCACTGAATCATGATTTTAAAGAGTTAAGATTATAGCTATACAATGGAAGTAATTTATATGGATAAGAGTGTAAATTAGATAGGCAAATGATAGGTTAATGATTATTAGAGGCCTAAACTAGAGCTAATTGTTGTATTGTTTGCCATTATGAGCTTGTTTATAGAAGGAAATGCAGTATGTGAACCATTATAAGAACAGACTGAAACCAGTAGAACAATGACCAGCACCTGGACTTTATATCAATCAATCACAAAGCAGGGGACCTTGGACTCTGCCAGAGGGTCAAAGAGACCTGAGGAAGACTCTCCTGACTTCATCCTTTGAGACCACTGACCCAATCCAAGAGAAGAATTGCTCACACATGAAGGACTAATTGTAGCGGTGCGTTTTTTAGTTCTTACTTATTGTTAATAATCATTTTTTCTATAATGGTTCTTCCCAAGTTCCCCCTGTACCTCTCCCCATTTAGTACAATCTCCTGCCTGGGAAATTCCCTTTGTTCCCCTCTGTTGCAATATGTTGTCAATCATCCATTGGTCTCCTCCCAGTGCCTGCCCCGCTCCGGGAAGCCCCCCCCCTCATTCCAGAGGCTTCAAAGAGGGGCTCGGTCCCGGATTGGAGCAGGCTGGGGGTGCCCCACCCCTCGTTTCCTATTTGCTGGCTGTGTTCCCTCCCCGTTTCCCTGATTGGTTTTCCCTCTTGTGTCCACCCCCTTCCCCTAGTCCCTGATAAGCAGTGAGCCTCCCCCTGCTCGCTCTCTGCCTCTCAGCCTCTGCCTCAGGCTGGGGCTTCGCTCAGGGCCCAGGCCCCTGGGCCTGGGCCTGGCTCTGGCCTCGGCCCTCTTAGCTCTCTCTCTCTCCTGGGACACGTGAGTGCCTGCACCATGGGGTGCATGTGACAATAAACTCTGTCTTGCCACGAGGCCTCCTTCTTCTTACCTTCGTCGAGCCTCACTAACAGCTCTCGTGCAGCTTCTGAACTACCAAGGAGGTAGTGGCTGGTCTGCTAGCCACTGCCTAACCAGACTTGAAACAATTCCCAGCCAGGGCAGCCGGGTTTTCCTGGAACACCATCTCCAGCAGGCACAGGGAATTATTTCAATTGGCGCCCAACGTGGGGCAGAAGTACCACGAGAAGAGGTTGCGTAGGCTGTCTCCGCGTGGAAGCCTGTGAACGCCAGAACCCGCGGGAGAAGGCTCCACCTGCATTGGATTTATCCTCGCAGTGTAGCAAAGCCGAAGACAGCTGCGTGCCTGCCAGGCTCCTGGCAGGAGAGGAGAGTAGCTCTTGCACCCAGAAGAGTTCTCCTCCGACGAAAGGAAACCACCACACTCAGTTTTATTTTTGTTTTACAAGCCTGCACCAGGAGGAGGCTTGAGCGAAGGAGCTCGCCTCCGTGGGGAGCAAAAGAAGTCAGTTGGTGAGCCCAGGATTGGTAAGTCCCACGGCTGTACGCTTTCGCAGCGGCAGCGGGGCGGGCGGAGACCGCGCGGGCGGTGGGCGTGCAGGAGCAGGAGAGTCGGCGCCGCGGCACCGGCTGAGCGGGTTTCGTACACAGCAGAGCGGGCGGGAGTGGGGGAAGCCCCCCCTCTTCCCCCTCTGCAGAGGCGGCGGTTGCGTGGCAGCGGCTGTTTCGTTTCGCCCGCGCTCTGCAGCGGCGTGGAGCGGCGCCGCCGCGGGACCACGTGGTTTCGGTGGCGCAGCTCCGCTCACGGTTAGCACGGCGTCCATCTCCCCTCCTCCCCCCCGCGCGGCGGTTTTGGTTTCGGCGGCTCTGCGGCGGCAGCCCCGCTCGCGCCCCTGCCCCCCCCCCCCGCGCGGTGGCGGCAGCACGCTCGGCTGCCGCATGACCGCGGCAACACGTGGTCTCGCCGGAGGCGGTGCGCGCGCCCCCCCCCCCCACTGCCTCCAGCGGCAGCGCAGCCGAGACGAACCCAGATCCTACGGGAGCCCCTGACCTCCAATGCTCAAGGCTTTTTAGCCAATCAGGAGGCTTTTTAGAAGCCAAAGGAATGCATTCCACCCTAAGAGGTTGCCTTTTTGCCCTCCAGGGTTTGTTAACTGTGTGCGGCAGTTTTTAGGTTTTTTCTTCTTTTTCTTTTAATTTGATTTAAGTTGTGCATTTTTATTTTTCGAGTGTGTGTGTGTGGGTGTGGATTGAAAATGGGTGCAAATTTCTCCACACAGAAGAAGGAAGTCTTTAATTCAGCCAAAGAAAGTGGAGAAAGAGCAGAGAGGACAATCTGCCTCAGTTACCCCAGACCCCATTCCCATTCCCTCTCTCCCTCGAAGGGGCATTCTCCGGGGAAAAGCAGAGAAAACTTGCCCTGCTAGCCCTGGCTCCCCGCAGGTGCCCGACCCCAGCCTGAACAGTCATGGCCAGACTGTTCAGGTGTGCTTGTGTTTGCCCCGGCTAGGCAGCTCAAGCCATTTTTCCCATCCCCTTCTACCCCAGTTCCTAAACCCCGAGTTAAGTTTTCTTCCCAAAACAAAGAGAGTGCACAGAATGGCAGTTGTGGCTGTGCATCTCCTTCTCCCTCTCCTTCCCCCAAGGCAAGACATGGCAGCGACTGCATGGTGCAGCCGTCCACGTGTTCAGTGTCCCCCTCCCCTACTCCTTCTTCTCCCCACAATCCCTTTTCTTCCCTCCCACATTCCAACCCCTCCCTTCCCTTAACCCCGCCCACATCCCGGGGCTCAAGAGCTCCACCCTTGTTCATACTCCTCCCCTAACTCCTCCCCACTCCCGCTCCACCCACAACCTGACCCCACCTCCCATGATGTCACCCCGGGAGGCCACACCCCCTCCTGTGCCAGAGCCACCTCGGGCGTCTGGTTCCCACAGTCCTACTTCCAGTTCCCATGCTTGGGATACCGGGGGGGTGGTGCCGGGACCCCAAGGCCCAGGCCAGGATGACTTTCCTACCCTTGCTCCAGAACTCCTGGGACGAGTTTGTCCTCCCCTTACCCCTTTGCCCTGTTTTCTAATTATGTTGTAGTTTTTTGTTTTATTTAGTTCAGGTCAAACCCACTCAGCGATGGCCCCACTGACAGCAGCCAGATTTCTATTCCTGCTGCTGCTGATCTCCAGCCTGAAGTCTCCGGCCGTGGCGTGGACAGTGCCAGCATCCATGCCACAAACAGCAAACTTGTCGGAGACATCCATGCCACAATCTGCAGGGTTGTCAGAGACATCAAGAACAAGCTGTCCTCAAACATCTGACTGGCTGGAGGGACTTTTTGAAGACTGGGGGCTACCTGAGTGGGCTGGATCCATCATTTGTTTAGTTCTGATTGTTTTGCTAGTGCTTTTTTGTGTTTCTGTTGCTGCTTGTTTTACCTGCTGCTATGTCAAAAAGTTTATTTTGCATGCCAGCACATTCCCCCAAGTATTCCAAGCTGAGTGTGCCACAGCTCCTCCACTTGAAGATGAAGACATCTGCGAAGATGAGCCCTTCCCCGAAGAAGACTTTGAACAAGACTGTGACCAGGACTTTGAGCTGTGGCCACCGAGTAGCTGTTTATAGTTTAAGTTACCATCTTTTTGTAAAAAGAAAGGGGGAGATGTAGCGGCGCGTTTTCTAGTTTCTTACTTATTGTTAATAATCATTTTTCTATAATGGTTCTTCCCAAGTTCCCCCTGTACTTCTCCCCATTTAGTACAATCTCCTGCCTGGGAAATTCCCTTTGTTCCCTTCTGTTGCAATATGTTGTCAATCATCTGTTAATCTCCTCCCAGTGCCTGCCCTCCTCTGGGAAGCCCCCCCCTCATTCCAGAGGCTTTGGAGGGGCTCGGTCCCGGATTGGAGCAGGCTGGGAATGCCCCACCCCTCGTTTCCTATTTGCTGGCTGTGTGCCCTCCCCGTTTCCCTGATTGGTTTTCCCTCTTGTGTCCACCCCCTTCCCCTAGTCCCTGATAAGAGTGAGCCTCCCCCTGCTCGCTCTCTCTTCCTCTCAGCCTCTGCCTCGGGCTGGGGCTTCGCTCAGGGCCCAGGCCCCTGGGCCTGGGCCTGGCTCTGGCCTTGGCCCTCTTAGCTCTCTCTCTCTCTCCTGGGACACGTGAGTGCCTGCACCATGGGGTGCATGTGACAATAAACTCCATCTTGCCACGAAGCCTCCTTCTTCTTACCTTCGTCGAGCCTCACTAACAGCTCTCGTGCATCTTCTGAACTACTAAGGAGGTAGTGGCCGGTCTGCTAGCCACTGCCCAACTGGACTTGAAACAATTCCCTGCCAGGGCAGCCGGGATTCGCTGGAACACCATCTCCAGCAGGCACAGGGAATTATTTCACACGAGATAGCTGGAGACCTTCTCTGTGCCTCATGCTATGGCCTGTAATACCATTCTGGACCTTGAAAAGCAAGTTCTTTGAGGCATGGTACCCTTGAGAGGATTGAGTCAGACAATGGGACTCATTTCAAGAACAGCCTTATCAACACCTGGGCTAGAGAACATGGCATTGAGTGTGTGTACCACATACCCTACCATGCACCAGCTGCAGACAATGTGGAGAGGTACAATGGACTGTTAAAAACCACCCTGAGAACACTGGGTGGGGAATCTTTCAAAAATTGGGAGTGGCATTTAGCAAAGGCCACCTGGTTTGTTAACACCCGAGGCTCCACCAACCTTGCAGGCCCTGCCCAGTCTGAGCTCCTGCATACAATAGATGGAGACAAAGTCCCAGTGGTGCATGTCAGAGGTTTTTTAGAGAAGCAGTTTGGATCAATCCTGCCTCAGGTACAGACAAACCCATCCGTGGGATTGTCTTTGCTCAGGGTTCAGGTTGCACATGGGGGATAATGCAGAAAGATGGAACAACACCATGTGTACCTCAGAGAGATCTGATTGTTGGGTGAGAACTATGTGTAAATATCACTGCTGAATGTCACTGCCACTGTCTGTATATAGCTGTATACTGTGTATATAGATGTATGTATAATGTATGTGTATGTAGAGTTAGAATATCTATTAGTTTTGGTAGTAAGCTGACAATATGGGAATAAGGAGTGGAATGTCCTGGGGTGACTTTTTGATGCTTGTATCCCCAGCTGTCTGTTCTGTTGATGTTGGATAATAAGATCTGTACCTTTAAGACTGGTTCTGAGAGCAAAGGGGGAGAAAGAAGAAGCACAGAGTTTGATTGCAGAAAACAGCATTCAATCCTATACATTCCACTCCTAGACTGTGTTCATCTGAAGCATGGACAGAGATCTCCTGTGCTTTTAGTTAGTTTAGCTAGCTGAGGCAGAGAAGTTCCCTGGACTATTTTTTTTCTTTTTCTTGGGACTGTTTAAACCTGCTCTGGACTGAAAAACCCAGAAGAGCACTGGGAGCTCACACCTGTGGCCCACCAGGGCCCAGGACAGCATTTTTCAGCATCGGAGGGACTGATAAGAGATTGAGCCAGCCGAGTTTCACCCAAAGCAAGACTTTCCTCAATTTTGCCATCTTTCTTTGGAGCAGCGAGAGGTTTTGTTGTTATTAATTTTTGTGCTTGTGGGCACTTTGTGTGTTAAAGAAATAGTTTTTGCCACTTTTCTGCAAGGAAGTTCTTTCCCAGACCTGTTGGGGGAGGGGCCGTTTGGGTTTGCTTCCCAGAGGGACCCTATTCGGAGGGTTTCTCCCAAATTTTCCCTAAACCAGAACACAGCTCTACTAAGCACAAATCATCAGCTTTGATAGCAATGGGATTCTAAGTCACTCTGACTAAATTCAAATGGGCTGATTCAAGTATACTGCAAATTGTTCTAAATTAGATATTCCTCCTGGCTACTATCAGGAATAAACGTTCTCTCTGCAAAACTGGGCTTTTAGTTCTTTTAAAGCTCGGAAATGGAAAATTAGGAAATAGCCAGTGATGCCTTTGCTCTTGCTGCTGGAGACATGGCAATGGATTTTCTTTCAGCCTACTCAGCTGGTCCTCTACACTCTACTGCCACAGGCCAAGCTCACAGCTTGATCCACAATTCTTAAACACCAGGAACATCAAATGTTCCTTTCTCACTCACCTCAGGATCGGCACCTCTGAGTACATGGGTCAGGTGACCTGCAGTGGGCAAGAGAAAATGAAGCAGATTCTTTGAAAAAACTGAAAAGAACCCTGGCATTTTAAGAAGGTCTTCAAAGAAGGTCTCCCAGTCCACATTTTTAAAGTTGTCCTGCTTGACTTGGCAATTGGAGGAAATGACAGACTCTGCTGCCACAGACTTTCCCATGGAGGGAACACAACCCCTGCAGGTTCCCTTGCAAATGCTGCCTGCAGAGCCCTGGCTACAGACACCCCCTTTTGAGCTGAACTTGTTGACAGGAGCTTTAGCCAAGTGGCATCCAAATGGTCTTTCTGTTTCGAAATCAAGTCAGTCACTAAGAAAGAGCAGGAAGACATGCAAAATCCAGCTTAGCTTACACCCAGGGAAAACTTCTACTTATGTGCCAGGTTAGTCAGGTAAAAGCAATTATTAAAAAAAAAAAAATATATATATATATAAAAATAAATAAATGTAAACATAAATACATTATAAAATATTTTTAAAAATAAAAAAAATTAAAAAGAAATTAGCAATAAGCAATGCCATATGTAGCGGCGCGTTTTATAGTTCTTACTTATTGTTAATAATCATTTTTTCTATAATGGTTCTTCCCAAGTTCCCCCTGTACTTCTCCCCATTTAGTACAATCTCCTGCCTGGGAAATTCCCTTTGTTCCCCTCTGTTGCAATATGTTGTCAATCATCCATTGGTCTCCTCCCAGTGCCTGCCCCCCTCCGGGAAGCGTGCCCCCCTCATTCCAGAGGCTTCGGAGAGGGGCTCGGTCCCGGATTGGAGCAGGCTGGGGATGCCCCACCCCTCGTTTCCTATTTGCTGGCTGTGTGCCCTCCCCATTTCCCTGATTGGTTTTCCCTCTTGTGTCCACCCCCTTCCCCTAGTCCCTGATAAGCAGTGAGCCTCCCCCAGCTCTCTCTCTGCCTCTCAGCCTCTGCCTCGGGCTGGGGCTTCGCTCAGGGCCCAGGCCCCTGGGCCTGGGCCTGGCTCTGGCCTTGGCCCTCTTAGCTCTCTCTCTCTCCTGGGACGCGTGAGTGCCTGCACCATGGGGTGCATGTGACAATAAACTCTTATCTTGCCACGAGGCCTCCTTCTTCTTACCTTCGTCGAGCCTCACTAACAGCTCTCGTGCAGCTTCTGAACTACCGAGGAGGTAGTGGCCGGTCTGCTAGCCACTGCCCAACTGGACTCGAAACAATTCCCTGCCAGGGCAGCCGGGATTCGCTGGAACACCATCTCCAGCAGGCACAGGGAATTATTTCAACTTGGGGTTACTGGGAGCTACCAGGCCCATGCTGAGAACCTACTGGGGATACACTGGGAGAAACTGGGAGCAACTGGGAATGACAGGATGCATGCTGGTAACAACTGGGATGTACTGGCAGTGACTGGGAGAAAACTGGGGGCAACTGAACCATGCTGGGGTAACTGGGAGTGACTGGCAATGACTATGAAGTGTTCAGGGCAACTGGGATATACTGGGTGTGCCTGAGACCATTCAGATGGTGACTGGGACCACATTGGGAGCCACTGGGAATGTGCTGGGGGGAACTTGGACCCTGCTGGGGGCAACTGGGCACAAATGTGAGTGTTTGGGGTCCTGCTGGGCGAGACTGGGTCTATACAAGGGGCAACTGGGAGAATTGGGAACAGACTGGATGAAAGTGGGAGCAACTGGGAGAAACTGGGAATGTGCTGGGGGCAAATTGCATCATAACTGGGAATGACTGGGAGTGACTGGGTTCATACTGGGAGCAACAGGGATCATAGAGGAAGTAAGAGGAAGTGACCAGGATCATACTGGGACTTACTAGGCTCATACTGGGAGCAGCCACTTCCAGCACTGGGACCCACAAATCCCTTTCCCGGCCATCCCTGACCTCCAGCCCCAGCATCCACTGCAAGGGTCCTGGCAATCCCAGGGGTCCCCCCATCTCAGGGTCCCCGCTTTGGGGTTCTGGGGTCTCCTCTCTTGGGGGTCCTTCTCAGGGAAGCCGCGGCTCTCCCAGGGCTCCCCAAACCTGGTGTCCCCCCACCCCCACTGGTCCTGTGCGGTCCCCACGTGGCCCCGGCAGAGCTCAGAGGGCCTGGCCCGGGAAGCCCAACCCCCACTGCAGAGGGACCCACATCCCCTTGTCCCCTGCCGGGGCTCTGCTGCCACTGGGGCACCCCAAAAACACTTCCTGGGGACCCCCCAATGTCCTCCTGAGGGGCATCTGCGACTTGGCTTTGGAGCCCTGCCTGCTCCAAACATCCCCCCCAGAAAACCCCAAACCCAGGGATCCCCCACCCCGGGGTATTTGGAGCAAGCTCCCCTACCCCGGGCACCTGTGGGATTAGAGGTGATTGTCCCAGGGGGCTGCGAGTTCAGGGAGTGCTGGAACTGCCCAGTTCTTCCTCTCCTATTTTCCTCCTGCTTCCTGCTGCTTCTCTGCCTCTTCCTCCCTCCCTCCTCCTCCTCCTCCTCCATTCTTCAAACATCTCACAGCTCGTGGGTGAAGAAATGATGGAGATGGGACCAGTCGGAATGGGGGCGGTGTGTGTGCCCTACGGCATCACTGGGAGTGACTGGTTTGTACTGGGATCATACACTGACTGGGATTTGTACTGACATCATACTGGGTTCATACTGAGAGCAGCTGGGCCCATGCCAAGGGAGACTGTGAGCACAGTGAGGGAGACTGGGATCATACTGGGATCATACTGGGAGTCGGGAGCCTGCAGGGGGAAACTGGGGCCACGTTGGGGAAATTGGGATATACTGGGAGTGACTGGGATCATGCTGAGGAGCAGCTGGGAGCAACTGGGATCATGTTAGGAGCAACTGGGAGGAACTGGGAGTGACTGGGTGCATGCTGATTGGAAGCAACTGGGCTTATACTGGGATGAACTGGGGTCATGCTGGAGGTGACTGGGATCATACTGGCAGTGAGTGTGACTACACTGAGGCTGACTGGGAGTGGTTGTGAGCAAATGGGATCATGCTGGAAGGAACTGGGGTACACTGGGAGAGACTGGGAGTGACTGGAACAAAAGTGAGGGTGAAAGGGAGCAACTGGAACCATGTGGGGTGCAACTGGTTCATACTGGCAGTGACTGGGACCACACTGGGCTCATCTTTGGATCATATTGGGAGTGACTGGACTAATGCTGGGAGTACCTGAGGGTGACTGGGAACATACCCTGCACATCATCCCCCATACTGGGGGTGACTGGGAGCGACTGGGAGCACGCTGGGAGCAAATGGCATCATACTGGGACTGAGGGGGTTGATCGAGCTGGAGGCAACTGGGTCCATACTGGGAGTGATTGGAAGGAACTAGTGAATCATGATTATAAAAAGTTAAGATTCTGGCTGAAGGTTAGGAGCCATTCATATTGATCAGGATGTAAGTTAGATAAGCAAACAATAGGTTAATGATTATTAGATGCTTAAGCAAAGGCTAATTGTTGTATTGTTGCCATTATGAGCTTGTTTCTAGAAGGAAGTGCAGTAAGTGAAGCGTTATAAGAACAGATTGAAACCAGTAAGAACAATGAATCTTGGATTCATTGGATCTTGCCTTGGATCTTGCCTTCGATTTGACCTTGGATCGTGCCAGAAGGTCAGAGAGACCTGATGAAGACTCTCCTGACTTCATCCTTCGAGACCACCGACCCAATTCGAGACCACCAACCCAATTCAAGAGAAGAACTGCGCACATGTGAAGGACTAATAGCCTCATTTAATACAGATCATTAACCTACCATTTGCTTATCTAACTTACATCTTGACTAATATGAATTGCTTCTAACCTTTAGCTAAAATCTTAACTCTTTAAAATCATGATTCAGTGCCCCCTGAATGTTGGGGTGCTCCCTGAATGTTGGGGTGTCCCCCCACAGCCCCCCCGTAACCAAGGGTCATCTGCGTCCATGTCTACTGGGAGGACGTGATGGTGGCCGTCATCTTCTCCTGGCCCGTCAGGGTGTGGAGACACCTGGGAACCCCCAAAATCACCTGGGTACCCCCAAAATCACCTGGATACATCTGGGTACCCACCAAAAATCACCTGTATACAGCTGGGTACTCCCCCAGATCACCTGGGTCCCCCTCAAAAATCACCTGGGTCCCCCCCAGAAGTCACCTGGATACACCTGGGAATCCCAAAAATCACCTGGGTACCCTCAAAAATTGCTTGGGTACCTTCAAAAATCACCTGTGAATCTCGAAAATCACCTGGATGCCCCCCAAAATAACATGGATCTTCCCCCAAATCACCTAGGAATTCTTAAAATTACCTGGATACATGTGGGTACCCCCCAAAATCACCTGGATTCCCCCCCTAAATTACCTGAGCACTCCCAAATAAATCACCTGGGTACACCTGGGTACCCCCAAAATCACTTGGGTCCTCCTAAAAAATCACCTGGATACACCTGGGTACCCCCCAAAATTCTTGGGCCCCTGCCCAAACTGGTGCTCGTGAGTCCCCACTGCTTTGACTGGGTAGACACGGTGTCCCATTTATCCCATTGACTTTAATGGGTAGGCCTGGTGTCCTGGTTACTCTCATTTATTCCCAGTAACCCTTCCCAGTGCTCCCAGTAATTCCCAGTGACCCAAATGCCTCCCTTTAGCTGCTCCCAGTAACCCCATTCCCCCCTCTCAGCCACTCCCAGTGCTCCCAGTAACCCCTCCCAGTGCTCCCAGTTTGCTCAGTTTCCCCTGTTCCTCCCTCCCAGTGCTTCCAACTCCTCCCCAGTGCTTCCAGCTCCTCCCCCAGAGCTTCCTCTTAGCCCTTCCCAGTGCTCCCAGTTTAACCAGTAACCCTTCCCGATCAAGCCCTATTAATTGGTAGACCTGGTGTTCCTAAATCACCATTGACTTAATTTGGGTAGACCTGGCGTTTCAAAATTTCTATTGAAATTGGGGTAATCGCTATTTAATTGGGGTAGACCTGGTGTCTTTAAATCTCCTTTGACTTTAATACGGTAGACCTGGTGTCCCTAAATCCCTATTGCCTTTATTGGGGTAGACCTGGTTTACTTTTCCATCCATTCATTTCAAGGGGTAGACCTGTTGTCCCAAATATTTGGAGGTTAAGACCACCAATTTTGAGGTTGTAAATTCTCAATTTTTGGTGGGAAAATGCCCCAAATTTTGTTCTTTTTCCCCCACAGGTGAATCTGGAGTGCCCGACGCTGAGGGCAATGCAGGACAGCTCTGCTCTGGCCAGGCCCTGGTGCTCAGGGGAGGGGAACCCACGCCCCAGCCACACCTGGATATCCTCAGCCCTGAAGGCAGGAAGGCAGGGCATGGGTGGGCATGGCTTGTGGGGAGTGGGTATGGCCACCACACACCTGGCACACCTTGACAGGTGACATCAGCTCTGTCACCTCCTTGCCCCACCCAGCAACCGCCCTGCCAACCTGGAGGTCACCTGGGAGCCTGACTTGGCCCCTGCCAAGTGACACTGCAACCAGGTGATGCCATGGCCACTCTGACCCCACCCACTTCTAACCACGCCCTTTCCTTACCTGGCAAAGCCCTTTTCACTACCTGGCCACGGTCTTTTCTCTTCCAGGTGAGGCTGAGGAATGGTGGAAGGAGACAATTGTGGAGCAGCAGCTTTTCTGCAGGGCCACGCCCCTTTTCATAAGCCATACCCTCTTGCTTAAGCCATGCTGACATTGAGCTGCCCATCATCCCTATGTGGGCTAAGCCATGCCCCCTTTAGCAAGCCACGCCCCATTGGGTTAAGCCACACCCACTCAAAATTCCCTTTATTCCTATGGATCAAGCCCCACCCCATTGGGTTAAGCCATGCCCCCTTGTATAAGGCCACACCCCCTTGTCTAAAGCCACACCTCTTTCATTAGGCCACACCCACCCATAGATCCTATGTAGTTTAGCCACACCCACCAATGCCATATGTAGTGAAGCCCCGCCCCTTTCTGCCCAAGCCACGCCCCTATCTCAGCAGTTAGCCCTGCCCCCAGGCCAGAGCTGGGCGTGGCTGAGGCTCAGGTGTCTTTAAATGGGAGTTTGGAATGCAGATATGGTGTGGGAGTTTGGAATACAGATATGGTGTGGGGTTTTATTGTTGCCTGTAGTTCTTGATCCTGGTTTATTTGCATTAAAACCCTACAGACTGGCTGGCTTAGCTTGAACACCTGCACAGATGGAGAGATGGCCTCCCACCCTCCCCTCTGTGTAGCTGAGATGGGCAAAAGGAGAGAACAATTTCTCTTTCTGCTATCCAATCCAGCAGGAAGCTGACAGGGTTACCCCAGGGTTGCAGAGAAGGCTCTGTGGGATGAGCACATGACGTTCTTGAAGCTGTGTGCTCACCCCGAGGCCTGCACAGAGGGGTTGCTCTGGGTGCCTCAGCCTGTTTGGCGCTGCCTCTTGCACCATTCTGGCCGTGCTGGCACAGCACTCACTGCTTGCCCAGCGTCCCTGTCACCTGCATTGTCCCTGTTCCTGACCTCTACATGCTGGCAGGAGCAGTGCCCGTGCAATGGGACAGAGTGAGACTTTGAAAGAATCCTCTGCAGTTGCCATGAGTTTGAACAGATGTACAACCTCTGCCGTGCCTGGCAAGTGTTTCCTGGCAGCCCGCAGTGCAGCCTCCAATCCCTGGGAGTTCACAGGGTGCACTCTGCACTCCAGCATCCATTAATGCATGCAAGGAGTGAAGTGCTTTTCCTGACATTCCTGCCTAAAATCCGATGGATTTGAGATGGAATGTTCAGCTTAGGAAAGTTTTGTCCTCATCATGGAAGTGCAGTTATGTGCACTGAGGAAACCTTCTTAGTGCTACACTCTCCATTCCCTGCTTTCCAGCCCCAATGTCCACAGCCTCTTTTTGCAACATCCTCCCCTAAATTTCCTTCTGCTGCCCTGACTGCAGGAAGGGCTTCAAGCACAACTCCACCCTTGTCAGGCACCGGCGCATCCACACTGGGGAGAGGCCCTACGAGTGTCCCCAGTGTGGGAAGAGCTTTTCCAGGAGCTCTCATTTGACCCAACACCAACAGTGGCACCAGTAAGGGAAGCCCTGCGAGTGCCCTGACTGTGGGAAGAGCTTCGTGCTTTGCTCCAACTCCATCCCCCATCAGAGCACCCGTGTTGGGCAGAGCCCTGGTGATCCACATTCCCAGTGATTCAGGTTGGGAAGACACCTGGCTGGGGGTCTCCAAGTCCTCCTGGACCCCCAAAAGCACCTGGAAGAATTCTGGGACAGGAACATCTATCAAGACTCTGATCAACATTGGAAATTATTGGGAAGAGCTGATTTGTTGACATTACAGCCGAAAAAAATCTCATCTGCTCTGTCTGGTTTTTTCTTCATGTGGCATCAAGCAATGCTGGGGGATCTTGGAGATCTTTTCCCACTTGAATAATTTCCATGTTTATCCCATCAAAACACCCACAACTGGGGTAAAAATAAAGTAATGAAGCAAAGAGATCGAAAGCTGAATAATTTTACTGGGATTTGAGTGTCAAATTTGGGTTCAGGGGAATACTCAGTGGGGATTAGTGGTTCAGAGACCACCCAAGCCAAGGGACATGACCGTGATCTCGTAGTTTTTCAGCAGAATGTTTTCACCTGAGCTTGTGTGTTCTCCAGGAATTCCAGTTGTCTGTCCCAGTCCCTGGCCTGAGTCTTCCCATCTGGAGTGTTCTCCTCAAAGTGCCCAAGTTGCTGCTGAAGTACCCGGGCTGCTCCTGGCTGTGGATGTTCCTGTGCACCAACCTCTCCTGGTCAGTGCTGTGAGGGGCTGAGCTGGGTTTAGGGACTCCTGGTGGGACTGAGAGAGGTTTTTCTGGCTCTTGGGGGCAATTGTGGTGCTGGGAGGGGTGTTTAAGGCCTTCTGGGGGGATTGTGAGGGAGTTGTGGGGTCCTGGCAGGGCTGTGTGTCTTGATTAGAATTTGGGTGGGTCTTGGGAGAGATGGGAAGGGGTTTTGTGGGTTTTGGGGCCATTTCTGCTGCAGGGAGAGGTTGGGGGTGTCCTAGGCATGAGCTTTGGGTTTGGCTTGAGGGGTCTGGGAGTGGCTGTGGGGCTGGGAGGAGGTTTGGGGGCTCTTGTGACTCCCCCAGACTCCCAAAGCTGCCACCAGACCTGTCCCAAAGCTGCTGCCTGTGTTTCAGGGCTCCATGTTTGGGTTCCTCTTCCTGGCGCTGCAGGAGAAGGTGAGGGGGGTCCCCAGGGGCAATGTGTGTGCCCTCCCAGAGCGTGTGTGACCCTCCATGCCAGTGTCACCCTCTTTTCCCTCCCCACAGGGCTCCTGCCCCAGCTCCTGCTGCCCCCAGGAGGGAATTTGGGGAGGGGGCAGAGGGGGTGCACAGCCCCCGCCGGGGGATGACCCCGCCCCAGCCCCTTTGTTCAGCACCAAGCTGGGCTTGGGGCCGCAGCAGGAAGAGCCCCAGGGGAAGCAGATCCTGCAGGTGGGACAGGGCTTGGGCTCAGGGCAAGGTCCTGCCCTGCACACCTGGCTCAGGTGTGACCCTGCCCCGGGAAGGGAGCGGGACATTCCCATCCCCATGGATCAGGGCTGGGAGCAGCACTTGGAGCACGGACATGGAAATACTGGGAGCAACTGGGACCACACTGAGGGCTACTGGGAGTGACTGGGAATGACTGGTCTGTGGTGGAGGTAACTGGGATATACTGGGAATGAGTGAGGTCATGCTGGGGGATGCTGAAACCGTACTGGGTACTCTGGGATGACTGGGAATGAGCATGCTGGGGGCAACTGGGATATACTGGGAGTGTCTGTAAAGATTCTGGAGGGACAACACTGGAAACAATTGAGACCATGTTTGGGGCAAGTGGGAGCAACTGGGCATAACTGTGTCTATACCGGGGGCCACTGACACCAAACTGGGAGTGCTTGGGACTATACTAGGGGCAACTGGGTGCAACCGGGGTCATACTGGGAGGAATTGGGACAACACTGAAGGAGACTAGGATCATCCCTGGAGTGACCAGGAGCATGCTGAGGGCAGCTTGGACCATGTTGGGGGCTCCTGGCATATACTGGGAGCAACTGGGTATGCACTGAGGGTGACTCGGAGTGGATGTGGGCAACTGGAATCATGCTGGAAGAAACTGGGAGGAAGTGGGAGTTACTGGGAGCATGCTGGGGGCAACTGGAATATACTGAGAGAGACTGAGAGCCCCTGGGATCATACTGGGAGTGACTGGAACCATGGAAATGGCCTGGGCTGGGTGATGTGGGGCCTCAGGGTGCACAGGGAGCACTGTGACTCTGCAGGACCAGCTGGAACCAAGGGGACATTGTGACACTCTGGGCCCGCCCTGCCCGTGGGGTGTTCCAGGAGCCCCGGGGTGCCCAGGGCAGCAGAGCAGAGCCCCTGGCTCAGGAGGCAGCAGCTCCCCAGGACAGCCTGGGCAGGCAGGTAGCAGGGGATGGCCACGGAGAAGAGGAAGCCCAAGGTCCAGCACCCCAAGGGTGGCACCAGCTGAGGGACGGGGCAGGAGGGAGAGGCCACTGCAGGGACGGCGCCGGGGCCCCCAGCACTGTGCCAAGGCAGCGCCGCCATCCCACACTGCCTCCTCCTCCTGCTGCTCCTCCTGTGCCCCCAGCTGCAGCAGCAGCAGCCTCAGGGCAGCCAGGGCCGGGCCTGGTCCCTCCATGGGGACAGGGACAGGCCGGCAGGGCCCCGCAGCCCCGCAGCTCCAGCAGCAGCAGCGGGAGCCATCGCGGCCTGGCCCAGGGGCCCTGGCGGGGACGAGGCCGCAGTGGGGCAGGTGCTGTCCTGGCCGGCCCTGGCAGCCACAGCCCCAGCCAGCCCTGCCCGGCTGATTCCAAAAGATCAATGGTGTCTGAGTTTATTATTAAATAAAAGAGATGAGAAAGGATATTGATTAGGAGTTCATTGGCTATTCTCAGCACTGATGATTTTGGGACCTGGAGGAAAATGGAGTATGTGACCATGATACTAAAAGATATGTATGCATATAAAAATGTGGGAATCAGAAGCACAACATAAAAAATAAAACCAAACAATATCTGGCATTTTCCCATTTTGAAAGTTATGAATCTGCGCTGCAGAGTTGCTAAAATTCTTGTAGCACTTCTATACACTTCTATATGTAATATAAGCCTACAAAAATTCAGAATAGGATTTTTCAAAAGCACTTCTCATTCACCATGTTCTAACAGTTTTTCCAAACACTTGGAGACAACAAAAATATCAAAATTCTGGAAGCTCTCAAGTCTTTTCATCTCCATCTAATCCTGAAAGAAAATCCAAGTTTTGTGTCTTCTGAAAAATAGAACTAATTATATTCTATTTAAGGAGACTTCAGTTTTTTGTGTGTTTTTTTTTTTTTTTTTTAATCAGCTGCCTAATACTGGAAAGAAAGCAAGCTCTTTCTTCTGGAACAGAATGGAAGCAGAAAGAAGAATTTAATAGACTGTATTTAGTGCTTCATTCTTCTTACTGGTCATTTTTGCTGGCATTAACTAGCTATAAACAGCCAGAATTGCTATAATAGAGTGATGTCTTCAAATAGAGTAAGAAGGACAATGCAGGAAAATACAGGGCAGTCAGTCAGCCAGCCTTGCCTCCATCCCTGGAAAGGTGATGGAGTAACTAATCCTGGAAACTATTCCAAGCAAATGGAGAAGAAGTTGATTGGGAGTAATGGTTAACCTACCTGATGCCCATGACAGGACAGCCAACTTGATAGCATATGGGTAGAGCAATGGATGATGTCTACCCCAGCTTTACCAAAGCCTTGGAGACTGTCTCCTACAACATCCTTAAATACAAACTGTCAAAGTGCCCAGGGAGGAAGACTGAAAAATGGATGAGTAGTTGTGCCACTGATAACAAACCTAGAGGATTGTTATCAGTGGCACAAAGCAGAGCTGGAGGTAAGTCCTTGTGCTCTGACCCCCAGGGGCTGATAGAGGGGCAGATACTCTTTAAAGTCTTCATGAATGGCTGGGCTGCAGGAGCAGTTTACCCTCAGCAAGTTTGCAGACAACACAAAAGTGGCAGGAGCAGCTGATACACCAAGTGCTTGTGCCATTCAGAGGTACCTTGGCAGGCTAAAGAATTGGCCTGAGGGAAATCAGATGAAGTTCAACAAAGGGAAATGAGAAGTCTTGTGCCTGGGGAGGAATAAGCCCATGCACCAACAGCTGCTGGAGGCCGACTGCCTGGGAAGCAGCTTTTCTGTTACCTTGCCTTGGTGCTTTGGGGCTGTGCTGCCAAGCAAAGGCAGGATGTGTGCAGGCAGAGCAAGCAAGGGTTTGCCCCTGGCCCTGCCCTGCCGTGCCCGGCCAGCCCCGGGAGCCGCCGCGCCCGCGCTGTGCCCGCGGCCCCGGCTCTGGGCGCTCGTCCCCGCCGAGTCCGGCCCGCGCCGGGGCCGCGCCGGGCGCGCGCGGGGCCGAGCGCAGCGCCCCCCTCAGGCCGCGCGCCGCCGGCGCAGCCGCGGCCGTTGCGCTCTGGGCGTTGTGGCACAGGCGGCGATCGACGCCATGGCGGAGGTGCCGCTGCCCGACGGGCTCAGCGCCCGCACCTTCCCCGCCAAGCTGTGGCGCCTGGTGAACAGTCCCCGCGTCCGCTCCGTGCGCTGGGACAGCCAGGCCCGGGGGCTGCTCATAGACCGCTCCCTCTTCGAGCGGGAGCTGCTCAGCCCGGGCGGCGCTCAGGGCCCGGCCCCGCACACCTTCAGGGCCACGCAATTCCGCAGCTTCGTGCGCCAGCTCAACCGCTACGGCTTCCGCAAGGTGCCGGGCCGGGCTGGCGCGGCTGCGCCGGGCGATGCCGGGGCCTGGCTCCACTACAGCAATCCCTGGTTTCGCCGCGACCGCCCCGAGCTCCTGCTCCGCATCAGGCGCCGGAGCGCGGCCAGCAGGCAGCGGCTGGCGGCGGGGCGGGAGGGGCGCAGGCGCCCGCCCCGCGGCTCCCAGCAGCTCCCCGGGGCGCGGCCGCTGCCGGACGGGCGGCACGGGCGCGGTCGCTTCAAGCCGCTGCCCAGGGAGCGGCCGCCGCTGGCCCGGCGCCCGCCCTGCAGCTTCCACCTGCTGCACAGGGACCGGCCGGGGCCGGCCCGGCGGGAGGGGCCGAGCCGCTTCCAGGAGCTCTACGGGGAGCGGCCGCTGCCCGCCCAGCGGGAGGTGCCCCGGATCCCGCCCTGCCACTTCCTCGGCTTCCACGGAGAGCGGCTGTGGCTGCTGGGACGGGAGGGGCCCCCCAGCCGCTTGCAGGAGCTCTACGGGGAGCAGCTGCCTCCGCTTGACAGGGAGGTGCTCAGGATCCAGCCCTGCAGCTTCCAGGAGCTCCACAGGGAGCAGCAGCCCCCAGCCTCCAACCCAGCAGGTAGGAAAAGAGTTCTAGCCTTGCTTTTCCATAAGGTCATGAAAAGTGACCCTTTGAAGTCTTTTTCCACAGTGCTCTGTCTTTCTGAGACAGAAATTGTCAAGCCTACTAGGAAGGGGCAGTAGAAAGTCAAAAGATTCTCTGCCTGGTTTTCCTGTGTGCTTTTTTGTGATGTTTGATCCAGGGCAGCAATAGAGCTCTGTGTCCCAAAGCCACATTCTGGAGCCTGATTCATGTGTTTGGATTCTTGCAGCTGCCCCAGGCACTTCAGCCCCTCATGCTCCAGCTGGCAGTGCTGGCTGTGCAGCATCCACGGCCTCCAGCTCAGTGCAGAATGCACCTGGGGAAGAGGAATCACCACAGCTGGATCTTGGCCTTCAGGTGGAGAAAATGATCCGGGAGATCAGGAACTCCCTGCCTGAAAGGTCTCCCTCTGCTCAGGTAACCCCATTGGATGGGAATGAAAGAGGCTGGACTGAGAGCTTTTGAATGTTGTTACATGGCTGAGAGGCAAAGGTTTCTTGAATTTAATTCTTTTCATTCTTATTTAGTTATCTAATTTTTCTTGGTCAAGAAAGATTTCCAAAAGAAGAGGGAATGACAAAGTCTTCCCCCACAGTGAGGATGAGAGGTGTGAGCCTGTGCTGGCCACCTTTGGCTGTTCCTTTTCCTTGGGAAGAATGCCTCGTGCAGGGGCATTTGTGGTGATGCTTTGTAGGTTCTAACAGGCTTTGTTGGGTGGGAAAGAAGAGAAGAGTGTTTGGAGAATTGGCACTGAAGGCAAAGTGTCCCGTGCAGGGAGGGGCACACCAGAGGTGTCTCTGTTGCAGCAGCAGATGTGGGCTCTGCCTCTTTTGGGTTGGAAGGCCAAGGCAAAGCCAGGGCTGGGCTGCAGCTGCTGCTGCTGCTGCTGCTGTGTGAGCCCTGCCGTGCGTGTGGGCGCTGCCAGAGCCGTGTGTGGGGATGGGCTGGAGCTGCAGCTTCCTTGTCCTTTTGTTGGACAGATTCAGTCTTTGGATTAGGAATCTCATTTCTCTTAACTCTTGCCTCTTCCCAGACTTGTCTGGAGAGTGAGTGCTGGCACAGGCCTTTTTGCAGATTATTAGACGTGTTGGCCAAAGAATGTCTCTCTTTCTCTTGCTGTGCAGACCCATTGCCTACAGTACATTTGTGATTGAGGAAGGGCAGAGTCAAGGTGGGGAGTGGGATTTTCTGCATGTAGCAATCTCTTATTCTCAAGTGGAATGTGTTTTGTGTTTTGTAAACTCACACATAGCAGTTTGCAAAAGCATTTTATTCCATACAAAAAAGGAAACCTTGCAGGCTCTGAGGCATCTTGAGAATCTTTAGGATTCTGATGGATGGGCTATTGCAGAAGAGATGAATAGTCTGCAGCTGGTCATAGTGGGAATATCTTTCTGTTTAAACGTAATTTGCAGGTGCTTAATCTTGGGAATTTCCTTCCTCAGAGGAATAGAAACACTACTTGGTTATCTGACTTTTCATGTCTTTTGGGTTGGTTTTCTTTTCTACCCTCCAAATTCACAGATTTTTGGCACTGGAAAATTTGATGCTGGAAATACCCTGGGTCCATCAGTGTTTGCCTGGGTCCTACACATGGGGCAGCAGCAGAGGGCTCCAGAAAGCACCACCTTGTGATGGACTGTCTGAGCAGTTGGGTGGGGCTGGTGAGACTCCCAGGCAGAAATGTGAGCTTTGCCTGTGGGTTTGCAGCACCCAGCCCTGGGCAGTGCTGGGAGCGAGCTCTGCCCTTGCTGACAGCCACGTTGGCAACAAGGAGAGCCCCTGGCTTTCTGCTGGCTGATTTCTTACAGCTCGTGGCATAAGCCAGGGTCAGAGCGTGAGGGCACGTCCCCTCACTTGGTGTCTTCTGCTTTTCTGCATTCCTGTTTTGCCTCAAAGGTCATTTTGTGAGAGCTTCAGTTTCACCTTGGCCACCCAAATCCTGAGTTTAAAATGCTTGCCATGTGAACCGTGTGGGCAGTGTTCCCTTTGTGTTACCCTGGGTCAATATGCAGCCTTTGGGGTGAAGAACAGTTAGTGTATCCCTGATGTGATTCCAAGAAAATGCTGAGTGATCTTTGGGTTCCTTTCTCTCTGTTTTTCTTTCCAGGGGAATATTAATGTTGCCCCTGAGTCTTCAGGAGAGGACACCATGAACAGGGCTGCAGCAGAGGAAGCTCCATCTGGCACCGAGAGCTGCGGGAACAGTTCCCCAGAGCCCGAGGAGCCTGGTAAGGAGAGAGCCCCCATTGGTTTAGAGAGGTGTGAGACGGCTGCTCTGAGCCTGCCTGTGACAGGAGGGGAGATCAGAAGAGTTGAGTTCTTGTCTGCAGGGCTGGTGCTTCCTGGTGCCTTTAGTTCCAATCCTGCACTGGCACAGGCTCCCCGAGCCCTGCCCTCCACGCTTCTGCAGAGGCTCTGACACTGAGTCCTCTGCTGTGGCAAGAGAGCAGGGACTAAACCTGTCCTTGTGGGAGTTGTGTCACCAACCTGCGTGTCCCAATTTGGTTTGTAACTCAGCTCAGAGCACCCTTCAGCTTCAGCCATTTCAGCGAGGGCTGAGGCCTCTCTGTCAGCACAGAGAAAGAACAAGGCTGGGCTTCTTTGGGGGAGCTGGGGCTGTCTGTGTTTCAAGCTCTCGTGGGTGCCATTGGCACTGTGAGTGCTGAGACTTTATCGAGGTACTTGAATGCTTTACACAGTTTTGGGAACATGGAAGGAGTCTTGTTCTCTAAAGAGTAGGCTTCAAATTCCCGAGTGAGAGTCTGCCTTTCAGGCCATCTTTTACAGTCCGTGATAGAAGGACAATTGCTGCCCAAGGGAAACGTGCACAGGGGCCAATATTGACTCAATGTTCTCTTTTCTTCCCAGATCCCACATGATCGATTTCTCCTGGAGGGGTGCCCTGCGTGGCAGGAAGAGACAGAGGGAGAGCCTGTGACTACCAGGCAGGTAGAATCCCTCTGTCAATAGTGATATGTTTAGAATTATGTAGTTATATTAATATATTGATAAATTTTTTATTTATACAAACTACAGTATATTAGTAGATTTAGATTTAGATTAATATAGTTATAATCACGTATGCATAGTTATATTTATAGATATACATTGTTCATATATCTTAAGATAGTTACATTTTTACATATATATTCTTTTTAAAATAAAAATGCATAATTAAAAAAATTATAGTTACATGAGCAATTAGGTACATAGATTAGTTTCTGTATAAGTACAGACTAGTTTTTAACCTCTTTCCCTCTCTCCCTTTGTCCTTTTCCCCCTGTGCCCCCTCTGTCCCTGTTCCTGTGCTGGGTCCGAGCTGGCGGCCGGGCCGGGCGGGGCAGCAGTTCCAGCCCCGGGGGTCCCTGGAGCGGTGGCAGCTGCCGGTGGCCCCAGGCAGTGTCCCCTGAGGAGCTGCTGAAGGACGGTGAGACAGAGGGGCCTGAGGGGGCTGAGGAGGCGGTGACACTGCAGGGACAGTGACCTTGAGGGGCTGGGGGGACTGAGGGGTGTGGGGCAGCAGAGGGCAATGGTGGCACTGAGGTGACAGGGAAGTGGCACAGGCTGAGGGGGGTGGCGGGTCTAAGGGGACAGGATGGGTCAGAAGGGATTGAGTGGGGTGAGAGGACTGTGAGGGGCTGAAGGAACTGAAGGGGGCCGGGGCTTTGCCCAGGGGATGGTGGGGCTGAGGGGATGGAGGGGGCCAGCAGGGAGCACAGAGGGCTCTGGGACTGCAGCTCTGCCAGGCCTGGGAACCAATTCCAGAGCCTCCACTTTTGCCACAGCTTCCTTGAAGACCTTGAGGACAGGCAGAGACTGACAGGAGGCAGCAGGGAGAAGCTGAAGGCCACCAGCAAGAGCAGTGGACAGGGAGCTGCTGCTGCCAGCCGAGAGCCCGGTGAGGCCACAGGGCCACTGAGGCAGGGTGGGGCTGAGGGTGGCGTGGGCTTTGGCCGTGGGCTTTGGCCAAACTTTTTCTTTCTAACCCTCCTGGGGAGGCACTGAGATTTTCCCTTCCCTGACTGAAGGGCAGGTGCTGCCAAGGGAAACGTCCCCATCCTGACTCAGTGTTCCCTTTGCTTCCCAGATGTCCCATCTGCTGCCCCTGTCCAGGAGAGCTGCTCTGCACAGGAGGAAGCAAGGACAAAGTGAAAGACTTTAAAGATGGGGCGGCTGGAATCCCTCTCCTTAGAATTGTGTTTAAAGATATACGGACTTGAACACAGAGAGGGATAATTATATGGATATTTATATATGTGGGTTTCTATTTGTATAGAAATATTTCTATTTGTATGTTGTTATATTTATGGATATATTCTATGTATATACGTGTGTATATATGCTTGTAATTACATGTATGTGTATATATAGATCAAAGTATATAGAAGTATGTTTTTTTATCTGTGTTCAGTTCTACTTCCTACATACACAGTCATGTAGGTGTTTCTGTTGATCTACTTGTAGTTATATGGCTCTTTAATAGGTATTTTGGTATTTGTATAAGCTATTTAGATAGAGATACTGATATTTTTGTATTCCTAGATGAGCTTTAAGCTTCTAGTAATATGTAATAAATTAAGTTGTTAAACACCTAATTAATCTTTGTTTATAGTGAGTTGTTGTAGAGGTTGGCAATAAATTCAGTTTTTGTTAACTGAAGTTGGTATTTGTATATTTTTACATAGCATTGCTGTGGAAATCTACAAAATTCCTTTTTTAACTTAAATTGAGATCTGCATAGCTCTATATTGTCAGCGCAGGTGTAGCAATTTGTAATAAATGACATTTTTCATGTGAAATCAATTCTTGTGTATTTGTCAATCAGCAGTGCAGCTGTCGCAATCTGCAAGAAATTACAATTGTCAGCTGTGCTGGGTGTTTTGTGATTGGTGCTGTCCAGAGCAATGAGCAGATGGAAATGCTGGAGGATTTGGGCCATGAAAATCTCCAGCCATGCCCAGCACATGCCCCACTTGCACTCAGGCTGGCCCAGGAAAGCGCAGATTTGGGATGGCAGCAGAGCCACACGTTGGCTCAGAACTGGCTGCAAAGGCCTGCTGAGAAAAGTGCGGGACTGCACGGAGCGTCCAACTCCAACCAGAGCCACCCAGGGAGGACAAATCCACCCCCATGGCACGGGCAGCTCTTTAGCAAGCGCTCCAGGTGTCCCTCTGAAGGTCATCCTGGAGCCCAGAAGGCAACAGGGATCTCTTGGAACCCTGGGCACTGAGAATTTCAGACTTGCTGTGCTGACAGGCACTGACCCCCAAGGAAACACTGCATTTGATCTGAGGCCTTGGAAAAGGCTTCCAAAATTGAATGATAGCACTGGGATTATGGGTGTGTAGTTTGAATAGAAGTGTGTGATATCACATGGTGGAAAACTTAGAGTTTAGGGTTTTAGTATATAGTAATATATATGTAAAGCAAGATGGAGGATTTAGGGTGTAGGCTAAGTCCTTTTCCACTTTCTTCTTCATGGGTCTGGGTGGTATTTGGTAATTGGTTAAGAAAATGCACATTGTGCACCATGGGTGGTTGGTTATTGGGTTAAAAGTAAAAATAATTTAGGTGTCATTTCATAATTGGACAGTTTGTTCTTAAAAGACCTTGGAAAGAGATAGAGACAGAGCCATTTTCTACTTTGTTAGCTAGAACTCACAGCTTGTGAGACTGTAACATAGATGAGAATTAATAAACATCTGAGTCCAAACATGAAATCTGTCTCTCGAGCATTTAATCCCAGCTCTAACAGAAAAAGAAGACAAAATGCCACAGGGACCCTGAGCCAGCTCTGCTGCCTTTGGCAGCACTTTGGCAAATGAGCTGCAGTAAGGGGGAGGCAACAGTGACTGTGACTGCTGCAGGCTAGGGATGCAGGAAGGGCCATGGACACTTGTGCTGAGATGCTCCAGAATCCAGAAGGATGCTGGAGAACTGGGAAGCACCAAGTTCTCACAGCCACTGCAAGGATGGAAGCCCTTGGTGTGAAGTTCCCTGGAGGAACTGGCAGGGAGTTGCTGCAGGGATCAGCAGTAGCAGAATGCAGCAGGATCTGCTCCTTTTCCTGGCTCTGTGTGCAGGTCACAGGCTGTGATGGCCCCTGCTCCCACAGAGCCCTTGCCCATGGAGGCTGCAGGGGAAAAGCAATCCCATGGCAAAGAGAGGCTTTGCACTTGAAGTCCAGTGCTCTTGTGTTTGGGGCTTGAATGGCTCTCATGCCAAAGCACAGCAGGTAAGAAGGGCTTAGGGAGGCAGAGCCTTTAGAGGAAAAGAGAGATCAGGCACTCACATGCCTGAAACTCCTTCACCTACAATAAACCTTTTCTAGTGTTTATATATAATCTATATAAAATATAATATAATCTAATCTAATATAATATAATATAATATAATATAATGTAATAAACCTGTGATAACCCAGTCTGCTTGCTGTGTACTGATACACTTTGTAGCAGTGAACATTATAGGTAATGCCAGATTCTTATTTAGCATCATGGCACGCTGCTGCTTCATTGCAGAACTGCCTCAGTGTGGAGAAAATCAGCCTAATTTATTGTCAGTTTAAGTAGATGCGGTGAGAAACAGTGATACGGATTCAAAGAGATTTTCTAACCTCGTCATCCACAGGGAATTTTGTGCTGCCTTTTCTTCATTGTATGCACAACATTTTTGAGTCGTTCTGTATCCTTCAGGGAGGTATCCACTAGTGACCGAAAAAGAAAAGGGGCATTATGGCACTCATTCTCTTTTAACACATATTTGCACTAAGCTGTAGCTTAAACTAAGAAACTTAGTAACTTAGTACACTTAGATTTTCTTTAGTCATGTACTGTGGAATAAATGGCAGAGGAACAGGCACTATCCAAGCTGTAAGAACAGCATGTTCTTGGTCTTAACATTGTGTACAAGAAGGCACCACAATCTGAATGATTCACCTCTTAGGTAAAACCAGAATGGTTCATGGTGTAAAACTAGCAGCTGATGGAAATAACCAATGTCCCTGGGCTGGGGCAGAAGCCTGGGAGTCCAACGCTTGGAAAAAGAGAGCTGGCAAAGGCAGCCCAAGCTGCAGGCAGGCATTGGCTCAAGGCAAGAGGGAGCTTGTGTTGTGTTTTATCTCCTTTTTGCCAGTCAGGATTAAATGCTCGAGACAATGTTTTGTGTTCGGACTCAGATGTTTATTAATTCTTATCTATATCACAGTCCCACAAATAGTGAGTTCTACAACACTTCTAGCTAACAAATCAAAAATGGACCCCTATCTCTTTCTCTACAAGGTATTTTAAGGATGAATTGTCCAATTAAGAAAGGACACCTAAATTATTTTTACTTTTAACCAATAACCAACCACCTTTGGCCCGCCATGAGGATTTTTCTACCCAAGTACAAAATACCACCCAAACCCATGAAGAAGGTGAAAAAGAAGGACCAAGCCTATGCCCTAAAACCTCCATCTTGCTATATATATATGTTACTATATTCTAAACCCTTAAACTCTAAGTTTTCCTCTGTGTGACATTGTACACTTCTATTCAAACTACACACCCATAATCCCAGTTTTGGAAGCCTTCTCCATGGCCTCAGGTCAAATGCAGTGTTTTCTTGGGTGCCAGTGCCTGTCAGCACAGCAAGTCTGAAATTCTCAGTGCCCAGGGTTCCAACAACAACTGTCAAGTTTGAGCAGGCCAGCTGAGGAACAAGAGAGGCTGCTGCTTGCTGTAAAAGTCGTTTATGAAGTGGCTAGATCAGTCTCACAAAGCTCCGAGTGTTACAGGCCGTGCCATGGTGCAAAATGCCTTCCTGCATAGAGTCCCCATGTGCCAAGCAGAAGCAGCAGCAGCACCCCTGATACAATGCACTCTATTCATAAATCATCCAGTCACCACAAACACGATGCTATTACTGTCTTTTTGACCTATCCTGGTCTAACACAGTTGGGCGACAATGGTCATCATTTCTTACACAAGGCCTGCACCCTATCTATTCTGTCTAGCAATGTTAGCAATGCTGTGTTATATTTATGTTATGTCTAGGACTTAGTTAACTTTGTACAAGGTAATGCTGCTGAAATTTAAACTGGATTTTAGGGCTTTTCTATCACCCAATACAGTCTCTTATTTGCTAAAGGCACTTAAGGTGTATTTTTACTCAGCTAAAACTAAAACTTACATCCCCACTTCATGTCTGTGTGACTTGATGTATCTCAGTTTCTCCGAGAGTTTCAAACCAAGCCCTGCATTCTTTTCTGCCTCTAAGCCTGTGTGCACAGGGTCCTGGGAGATTTCTGTCTGGTTTCCAACAGGGCTGGGAAACGACTCCATGGGTCCGTTCTCTGCTCATTCCCAGGTCTCCACACGGTGCAGGTGGTTTCCAGCTGTGACCTCCTGTCCAACAGAGAATCCATGGATCCCACCAGTACAGCTATGACAGGTGGGATTTTGTCTCCTTCCAGCTGGGATCTGGGAGCTTTGCAGTGTCCGACGGTGCCACCTGGATCACCCAGAGGTGCTGGGAATCCAAAGGGATCATGGTGGAGCAGATGAAGCTTAACCTGGGACACACCTGTGTGGAAGGGCCCCCAAAATACATCAGATATGGTTGGGAGGCTCTGGAGCACAAAGGTGGGTGTGGGAGGGGAAGGGGAATTCCTATGGGAATGTGGGATTCAGAAATGGGGGGACTTGGGAATGCAGGAATTTCCATGATAATTCCATAGCTGGATCTCACTCTCATCTCAGACAGGTGAAAATTACATGGATGGATCTCTCCCTCAGCCCATTGCCATGAGAATTCCATGGGCAAATTATCTGCATTGATGACCAATCCAATGACAGCAGAGAGATGAGAAGCAATCCCTGCTGGGATTCCATGGGACATAAATCCCAATCCTGCCCCTATGTCAGCTCTGTTGTTCCTGTGGCCGGTCCAGGGGAGTGCCCTGTCCCTGCCCTGAGCCCAGCACGAGCCTTTCCTTGGGTGTTCTCTGCCCTGCCTGGGGCAGGAGGGCACTGATGGAGTGCCTTTGGTGGCCCTGGGCACCCAGCTGGGCTGCAGCCACTGCAGGTGGCTCCTTGGGATTGTTCCAGAGCAAAGCTTAAAGCCAACAACAGTTTCTGGAGGGGATTCTCCCCCCTTGTCCTGTGCTGGGAGCCCAAGGGCAACAGCCTGGGCACAACAGCCCAAAGTGCTGGAGCCAGGCCGTGTTCCCTGGCTGTACCCTGTCCCTCAGCTGTCACATATCCCTCAGCTGTCCCCTGTCCCTCAGCTTTGCCCTGTCCCTCAGCTGTCCCCTGTCCCTCAGCTCTGTTGGGCCATAGGTGGCAGCAGGAGCTGGGGCAGCCTTGGAGGAGAACAACCCTTAGGCCCAGCTGGGCCAGTTCCCCCCAGGGATGCCTAGGTCACTCCCAGTATGAGCCCTGTGGCTCCCAGTCACCCCCAGTATGATCCCAGTCACTTTCAGTTACACTCAGTATGATCCCAGTATCATCCTGGTCACTCCCAGTATGATCCCAGTATGGTTCCAAGTGTTCCCAGTCATGCCTACTACAGTTCCAGTCACTCCCAATATGGCTTCAGTTATCCACAGTATGTTCCCAGTCACTCCCACTATAGCTCCAGTCCCTCCCAGTATTATTCCAGTATGAACCCAGTCACTCTCAGTACGGTGCCATTTGCCCCCAGCATGGTCCGAGTTGCTCCCAGTCACCCTGCATAGTTCCAATCACTCCCAATATGATCCCAGTCACTCCCAGATACTCCCAGTACTATTCCTGTAACTTTCTTTATGGTTTCTCTGTGATCCCAGTCACTGCCGGTCTCTCTTAGTAAGACCCAGTTGCACCCAGTGTGTTTCTACTCATTCCCAGTTGCTCCCAGTAGCTTCCAACATGAGTCCCTTCTCACAGCCACTGTCAGTCACTTCCAGCATGATTCCAGTCCCTCCCTGTATATCCCAGTTGCCCCAAGCCTGCTCCTAGTCACTTGCAGTATGATCCCAGTATGACCCCAGTCACCCTCGGTGTGGTGCCAGTATATCCCAGTATGATCCCAGTTGTCCCCAGCCTCCCAGTTTTATCCCAGTTGCACAGATCCAATCACTCCCAGTATGAATCTACTTTGCTGCCATCATGATCCCAGTGTCCTCAAGTATAGTCTCAGTTGCTCCCAGTCCCTCCCAGTCTGATCCCAGTTACTCTCAGTTGCCCCCAGTATAGACCCAGTCATTCCAAGTATGATCCCAGTAGGAGTCCACTATGATCCCAGTCTCCCCCAGCATGGTCCCAGTCAATCCCAGTTGCCCCCAGTGTAGACCCAGTCACTCTCAGTCCCTCTCAGTGTGTTGCCAGTGACCCCCAGTATGGTTACAGACACTCCCAGTACATCCCAGTTACCCTTGGCACAGTCAAAGTCATTCCCAGTCACATCCACTCGCTCCAGTAAAGTTCCACTTTCAACCAGTATGATCCCAGTCACTCTCAGTCAATCCTAGTTGGTCCCACGATGATCCCTGTTCCCCAGTTCTGGTCCTGCTGGGTCCCAGTGTGTTTTGATCGTGCTCCTAGTGGGTGCCAGTCCTGGGCCTGGAGTATGCCGGTGTATCCTGGTGTATCCCGGTGTCTCCCAGTGTATCCCCGGGTTTCCTGGTGTATCCCAGTGTATGCCAGTGTATCCCAGTGTATGCTGGTGTCCCAGTCCATCCCAGCCTGTCCCAGTCCATCCCGGTCCATTTCCTGGATCCTGCCCCTCCTGCCCATGGAGCTGCCACCGGACACCCCCCAAGATGCGGCCGGAGCTTGGGGGCTCCAGGTTGGAACTGGGATTCTTTGATTGCCCGTTCCAGAGTGCCCCAAACCCCCATTCCTGAGCACTGTGATACCCCCGAACCGCCATTCCCGGGCATGGGGTCCACTTGCACCCCTTATCCGGCACCAACAACCCCTGCACCCCTTTCCCGGGTATCCCGCCTCTCCCTGCCCCCAGAGCCCCCTTTTGCTTGGAACATTTGCCCCCTGCACCCCTATTCCTGCCTTTCCCAGTACCCAGCCCCTCCTTTCCTCATCACTGAGGACACTTGGGACCCCTATTCCCAGCCATCCTGGGTTTTCCCACCTTTTGATGGGAATGGGGACAATGGGGACCCTTGGAGCTCCCTTTCCTGACTACAGGGACCAACTTAACCCAACCCATCCCACATCTACCCACCCCCACTCTCCCCTTTTCTCAATCCTAGAACCCCCAAACCCCCTTCCCTGCTCTCCCAGCTCTCCCTGTTCCCCCTTTCCTTCACCCGTGACCCCCCAGACCCCAAATCTCCGTGTCCCCCCAGTTCTCCTCTCCCTGCGGTCCCTGCCCGTGGCGCTGTCGGAGCCCGGCCCGGGGTTCCCCCAGTTCCTGTCCATGGGGTCCCTGGATGGGATCCCCTTCCAGCGCCGCCACAGCCAGCGGGGCCGGGCGGAGCCGCAGCCGCCGGGGATGGCGGCCGGAGCCGAGCCGGGATATTGGGATGGCCGGAGCCGGCACAAGGAGCGGCACCGGCACGGGGCCAGCAGGGAGCTGCAGATGCTGCAGGAGCGGCACAGCCAGAGCGGGGCTCAGGGCGGGGAGCCGGGGCTGGGGGATCTGTGGGGCTGCCATGGCACCTGTGGGACTGCAGTGGGGATCCGTGGGGCTGGGCCGGGATCTGGGGCACTGGGATGTGCATCCATGCGGATCCAAGGGGCTGGGATGAGGCTCTGTGGGTCTCCATCAGACTCTGGGGCTCTGTGGGGCTGGAATGGGGCTCCGTGGGGCTGAGACACAATTCTGAGGGTCTCTGTGGGTCCAGTCCCTCCCCAGGTCTCCATACCTGCAAGAGGTTTCCAGCTGTGACACCTCCAATCCCACTGGTGTGTCCATGGATCCAATCAGCTCAGCTCTGAAGGGCGGGATTTCCTCTCCTTCCAGCTGGGATCTGGGGGATTTGTGGTGGCCGATGGCGCTGCCCAGGTCACCAAGAGGCGCTGGGAACAGGATGAGATCGAGGCTGAGGAATGAACAAATCCCCTGGGGCACACCTGCCTGGAATTTCTCTGGAAATATGTCAGATATGGGTGGGAGGCGCTGGAGTGTAAAGGTAGGGAGGGTAGAATTCCCATGGGAATGTGGGATTTGGAACTGTGGGATTTGGGAGGGCAAAATTTGGGAACATGGAAATTCCCCTGGGACCTCCATGGATGGATCCCACTGCTTTCCCATTCCCATGGGAATTCTGTAGATAGATCTCAGAGCCATCCCATTCCCATGGAATTCCATGAGCAGATCTCACCCCTGACCCATTGCCATGGAATTCCTTGGATGCATCTCACAGTTATCCCATTCCAGAACCCCCTGATGTCCATGTGTCTGGAAAAGTGGAACACCGGACCCTGACGTTGTCCTGCTCACGTACGGATTCTACCCCAGCACCATCGGGATCAGGTGGATGAAGGGGGATGAAATCCGGGATCGTTCCCAGCAGCAACAGCACCTTCCACACCTGGGCCAGGATTGAGGCGCTGCCGGAGGAGCGGGAGCAGCACCGGTGCCGGGTGGAGCATCCCAGAATGCCAGAGCCCAGGATCTTCTCCTGGGGTGAGGCTGTGAATGTGGAATGTGGGAATTGGGAATTTGGGAATGTGGAGCAGCAGGATGGGGGTCCCCTCCTCTCCTCACCACCCTGTGCTTCCCAAAGCTGGAATCCAGTGGAGTCTCACCCTGGTGGTTTCTGTGCTGCCATAATCATCATTCTCCTCATCAGATTCAGCATCTGGAGGCTCCAATCCAGTTCCCCCCAAACCCATCCTGGGGGTCTCCCTGTTCTCCTCTCCCTCCCAAGACTGCTGGGAGTCCCCCCATGACCCACCCCCCCCCCCAAACTCCTCCTGGGTCTGCACACGGGGACCATGTCCCCTCCCCCAGGATGGTGAGGGGTCCTGGGCTGAGCTCCCCACTCAGCCCAGGGTGTGGAGGGAACTGGGGGTCCTGGTGCTGGAAGTGGCTGCTCCCAGGATGAGCCCACTTGCTCTGTCCGTGTGGTTCCAGTTTCCTCAGCACTCCCAGTATGAGCCCAATCACTCCCAGAATGATCCTGGTCACTTCCCCTCACTGCCTTGAGGATCCATCTTGCTCCCAGTATGAGCCCAGTCACTCCCAGTCATTCCCCATTATGATGCAATTTGCCCCCAGCACAGTCCCAGTTGTTCCCAGTTGCACCACCTATTATCCAGTGTGTTCCCAGTTCTCCCAGTTGCCCCCAGTATAGTCCCAGTCATTCCCAGTATGATGCAAGTTTCTCCCAGAAGGGCCCCAGTCCTTGTCCCCAATTTCCCCCAATGTGTTCCCACAGTTTACCCCAGCACATTCCCAGTGGCTCCCAGTGTGGTCCCAGTCACCACCTGCATGGTCTCAGACACTCCCAGCATATCCCAGTTTCCCTGAACATTCCAGTAGTCATTTCCAGGCACTCCCAGTTACCCCAGCATGGTTCAGTTGCCCCCAGTTTTATCCCAGTTACTGCTAATACATCCCAGTTGTAACCAGCATACATCCTGTCATTCCTATGTATTCCCAGTTGCTCCCAGTGTATCCCCAGTAGGGTCTCAGCATGGGCCTGGTTGCCCCCAGGCACCTTGCAGAGCCCCAGCCATGCTGTTTGCCCCCAGCCTGCCCACGGCCAGCTTGGGGCTGCTCCCGGGCCTCTTCTGTGCTCAGCATTGGCCTGGGCCAAGTGTTCTGGAGAGAGCCTGGGCAAGGAGCCTGCAGCCCCCAGGGCCTGGCCTGAGGCGTCAGCGCTGCCCCAGCAGTGCCCATGGCCTGTCCCTGCTGCAGCCCCGGCACTGCCACCCCCAGCACTGTGCCCGGCCCCGAGAGCACTCAGGCCCTACAGCAACACCAGGGCCAGCAGGGCAGCGGGGCAGGGCCACGGCAGCAGCACTGCCAACACCAAGGGCTGCTGCTGCTGCTGCTGGGCACAGCTGCTGTGCCAGCACTGATCTGCCCCCAGCTCTGCACACAGACATTGCTGCTGCAGCTGCAGAGAAGGGAACCAAAGGGGCATCTCTGCAGAAAACTTGGCTAAAGGGACATTCTTGAGTAAATTTAAAGTCACCAAGAGTGCAGCCCCTTGTTGGCACAGTCTGTGGCCACAGGGAAGGTGGAGAGAACAGAATAAGAAATTGCACAAACAATGACATTTGTTTATAAACAAGAATTAAAAAACCAAAAAACAAAGAAATAGAACCTCCAAATAAACAAAGATGAAGTATCAAAGATGACTTTTATTACAAGTGAATGCAGAAATTTGCCAATGGTTTAATGTTCCTGCAATCATCCAATATCAGTTTCCACACTGTAGCCTTGAGCTCCTGGTTCCTCAGGCTGTAGATGAGGGGGTTCAGGGCTGGAGGCACCACCGAGTACAGAATTGACACCAGCAGATCCAGGGATGGGGAGGAGTTGGAGGGGGGCTTCAGGTAGGCAACCATGACAGTGCTGATGAACAAGGTGACCACAGCCAGGTGAGGGAGGCAGGTGGAAAAGGCTTTGTGCCGTCCCTGCTCAGAGGGGATTCTCAGCACGACCCTGAAGATCTGCACATAGGAGAAAACAATGAACACAAAACATCCAAATGCTAATGAGATGGAAAACACAATGGGTCCGAATTCCCTGAGTTTAGAGTGTGCGCAGGAGAGTTTGAGGATCTGGGGAACCTCACAGAAGAACTGGCCCAGGGCATTGCCATGGCACAAGGGCAGGGAAAATGTATTGGCTGTGTGCATGAGAGCATTGAGAAAGGCACTGGCCCAGGCAGCTGCTGCCATGTGGGCACAAGCTCTGCTGCCCAGGAGGGTCTCATAGTGCAGAGGTTTGCAGATGGACACGTAGCGGTCGTAGCACATGATGGTCAAGAGGGAATACTGTGCTCCAATGAAGAATACTAAGAAAAACAGCTGTGCAGCACACCCTGAGTAGGAGATGTGTGTGGTGTCCCAGAGGGAATTGTGCATGGCTTTGGGGACAGTGGTGCAGATGGAGCCCAGGTCGGTGAGGGCCAGGTTGAGCAGGAAGAAGAACATGGGGCTGTGCAGGAGGTGGCCGCAGGCTACGGCGCTGATGATGAGGCCGTTGCCCAGGAGGGCAGCCAGGGAGATGCCCAGGAAGAGGCAGAAGTGCAGGAGCTGCAGCTGCCGTGTGTCTGCCAATGCCAGCAGGAGGAAGTGGCTGATGGAGCTGCTGTTGGACATTTGCTCTGGCTGGACATTGCTCACTGCCATGGAAAAAAAGGAAAGGAACGAGTTAGAGGAGATAGCTGTAACCAGAATTAAAGCCATTTCCCATACTCCCTCCCCTGGAATTCACAGACATCATTTTGTGTTTGAGAATTCTGGGGTTTTCTTTGTAAGTTCCCACATATCTCTCATGGTATAGTTTGATATCAAGCCCTCCAAATTTCTGCCACCCCAGAAGAGGACAGAGCAAGTTCTGTGAGGCAAAGTGATGAGTGGAGAGTGAGGGGACATCCTTTCTAATTCTCACCTATTTGGAATTTCTCTGGGCTTTAGCCTTTCTCAGGTGGTGTGTGATCAGCTTCCCATGTTTCCCCTAAGAAATCACCAGGTACTGCTGAGAGCAGATGGATTCACCACAGACCAGCTCCACATTTGTAGCAAAGGACTCACATTGCTTAATTCACCAACCCAACAGCATTCTCAGTGTCACAACACCTCTGCCTTTCCCCGTGGGTCTTTCAGATAACACAAAGATGCTGCAGGTCAGGTTTGCATCCTGCATTGAAGCTCCCAGCTTGGACTGAAATCTCCAGGACACTTCTAAGTGTCCTTCTGTCATTGTATCTTCTCTCTGCTTCCTGGACATTTTCCTCCTGCAGGTGTTTCCCTGTGCCTGAACTCTCCCTGCCAGCACTCCCAGAGCCCAAATCTCTGTGCACTCTCCTTGGCCCTACAGAACCCTGCCTGTAAGCAGGGCACTGGCTGGGGGCAGGTTCTGTTTGCAGTTCGGAGAAATGGCAGCTTAGACTAAGCCTGATCACTAAGAGTTGAGATGTCCTAGAGACTTGTACATATTACTGATATCTGTATGATTTGTTATACCTCTCTCCCACTATAAAATACTTGGAAATATTAGAAAATATTTAGACAATACATAATTAAATTATAATAATAGTCTTAAGAAATAGTCTTAAGAATAGTTTTAAGAAATGTCCTCATTTTAAAATAAATGCTTGTCTTGGAAATATTTTAAGAGTGGGCAGAAGCTCTCATTGTGTTAGAGCTTCATGGGCATTTCACCTCCCCAGAAATACTCAGAGAGTTGTACTCACACAGTCTGTAGGCATTGGGATGATGCAGCTTGAGGAGATCATTGCAGGAGCTGCAGCTGCATTGTCCTGCAGCCAGAGGTTCCTGTGCCAAGGGCTGGCAGTGATTCTCCCCCAGTCTCTTCTCAGCCCCTTCCCAGCCCTGAGTGATTGAAGCTCTCTGTGCCTGTGTGCTGTGCCCGGGGTGGCTGCAGGCAGTGCCCCAGCACTGCTGGACTGTGCACAGGAGCTGCTCATCAAGAGAAATGTGTTTTTAAGCTCTGCCTGGTTGCCAGGATGGTCCTCTGTGCCAGGAGCCCAGTGCAGCTCAGCAGAACAGACTCAGCACAAAGACTTTAATGACCCTCTCGGGGCTTTTGTGCTGTTTACATCAGACTCAGTCCCTCAGAGAGTGATCGAAAACTTCTCCACAACTCAAATTTAGATTCAAAATCCAAAGTTTCTGGAAGTTTTAATGGGTCCCACTGAGGGACACGACACAGAAAGTGTCCCCAGGCCCCAGGCAGAGCAGAGAACTGCAGGCAGTGATGACAGGTGGGGACAAAGAGAAGCCAAGGCTTGGTGCCCTGGCCCACAGCAGCCTCTGTGCCACCAAGGACACTGAGGAGACCCCTTGTCCTGAGGCCCTGGGGCCTCCTGGCACAGCCCCAGCAAGGCTGGGCACTGTCAGCCCCTTGTGCTGCCCTCAGCATCCCCCTGCCATGCCAGTGGCCTCCAGGATGTGCTGGAAGGAGTCCCTGGGGAAGGAGCCTTGGTCAGCAATGGCCCTGGGGGGCTCCTTCATGCTGCCAGGGACTGCAGGTTTTTCCAAGGCCTTTGGGTTTGGCTTTTGCCTTGGAGTCTCTGAGAGGTTTGTGCAATCCTGGCCTCCAATTCTCTGCTGTAATTGGTCCCTTGAGAGGCTTAGTCAATAACAACACGCAGTGGGGCTCATTATTGTTTTAAGGTACTTCGGTTATTTTAGGGTATTTGGTGTTTCCATTTTAAAACTGACTGAATGAAATGTTTGTGAAATCATAGCCCCAGTTATCTCCTTTAACAAGTCCCATGGGATTCCTGGACTGTAAAAACACTCAGTGGCACTCACTCATACTTCTGGGTACTCAGGAGTAATTTAATTACTTCTTTTGGTCACTGAGTCTCTGGGATCTTTTTTTTTCTATCTTGGCTTCCATTTCTCTTCTCCAAGGAGTCCATGAAGAGCCTGTGTTTCGGATGGACCTCAGTTTGGCCCATGAATGCCTCGAGACACTTTTGGGTTTTTCTTCTAACTTTGATTCCTGGCAAGATTTTTACAATCTCCTCTCAGGCCCTGAGGTTCCAGGGCTCAGCACAAAATGCACCACAGGGCTCACTGGGATAAGGCAAGTCCTGAGAAACCATGGCAGTGCCTTGATTTCCCATCTGGTCTGATGCAGTTCATTAGGACGTCTTTTTTTCTTAGAGTGAGGGAAAAATATTCAAAAAATCTTTTAATAAATCTACATGCCTTTTTTCAATAGTGTATTTCTCTCCTTAGAGCAGAGGATATTTTATAATCTGTGATTGATATTGACCAGAGGCCTCTCCTCAGGAGTTCTGGCCTGCTCAGAGAAGCTGTGCCTTGAGATCTGACCCACTGTGGGCAACCTTGCTCCACATTCCCCAACCCCATCCTGTCTCTCCTCACTAACCTGGGATCTGCTTTGCTCTGAGAACTGGCTGCACACAGGCACAAAGGGGTTTTCTTCAATTATTTAGCAATCTAAATCTCCCAAGTTTCAGACAATCTCCTCAAGGGTGTGCCAAGCCCAAGGTGCCACCAAGGATGTTCCCCTTCCCCAAGGCAGAACCATGCAAGGAATGTTTGAGACACACAGGAAGTTCTGCAAGAAACACAAATCCAGAGTTGGCTGAAGTCAGAATTAGACCAACTGCTGAAGGACAGACAAGCTTTGAACTCCTTGCAGCTCAAAGCTCCAGCTGGGTTGTTGGGAGGTGTGTGAGTGAGGCAAGAGGGAGGGCAAGGGAACTGCAGAGAGCCCTGGAAGTGCTTCTGTGCAGCCAGGCTGTGGGGAAAGGGCACTGCAGGCCTGGCCTGGGCCAGGAGTGAGGCTGGATCATCATCCCAAGCTGCCCTGGGCCATTGCAAGGGGCTGTGGCCATGGACACTGCACTGAGCCCACTGTGGCAGCCCCTTGCTCAGGGCTGGTGTCAGTGCCCAGAGGCAGAGGGGATCCCTTGCTGGGGGCTTGTGCCATGGCCACCTGCCCTGTGCCGCGCTGGCTGCTCAGGCCCCGCGGAACCAGCAGCAAACGCCACTGCCAGGGCCAAAGGCCAGCTCAGGCAGACAGAAAGGGGCAGGGCTGGGCACTGTTTCCATGGCAGCCCTCACTGGGACACCACCCCTGGGTCACCTGGCATGGCAATTGCCATGGAAACCTGGATCATGGGAAATGCAAGGGTGGACAAAAGTTTTAGTAGGGCCTGTCACAATAGGACAGAGGGTGGTGGTTTTAAACTAAAGGAAGGGGAGCTTGAGATAAGTAGAGATAAGGAGGAAATTTTTGATGGTGAAAATTCTGATCCATCAGGACAGGTTCCCAGGGAGGTGATCAATGCCCCATCCCTGGAAACATTCCAGTCCAGCTGGGACAGGGCTCTGAACAACCTGAGCTGCTCAAAGATGTCCCTGCTCATGGCGGGGGTTTGGATGAGATGAGCACTGCAGAGCTCTTCCCATGCAAACTATTCCAGGATTGCATGGGGAGAAGGGGCTGCTCCCTGGACTCCATGCACTGCCTTGACTCCTCCTTGTCTCTGCTGGAGCCCACATGCAGCAGCCAAAGGCAGCCCCTTCTCTGGCCTTTGCTGGCCCTGCCTTCCCCAGGGGCTGCCAGAGCCAGGCTGGCCCCGGTGACCTTGAGGCTTTGCAGGGCTCAGGCGCAGCGGCTGTGCCAGGCTCAGGGCTGAGGTCACACTCTGTGGGCTGGGGCAGAGCCCAGGCAGAAAGGAGCCCTGAAGCAGCAGCAGCAGCTCTGCAGTGCTGGCCACCAGGCCGGGCTGCCAAGGGAGGCTTGTGGCCATGGCCTGGGAGCAGCTGCTGCTGCCAAGGTGCCTTTGGTGCCTCAGGCTCTCCCTGGCACACCTCTGAGCATGGCACTATTCAGTTGCTCGAGAGACGGTTTTCCTGTTTGGACTCAGAGATTTCTTAATTCTCATCTATGTTACAGTCTCACTAATTGTGAGTTCTAGCTAACAAAGTAGAAAATGGCTCTATCTCTATCTCTTTCCAAGGTTTTTTAAGAACAAACTGCAATTTTGAAATGACACCTAAATTAGTTTTACTTTTAACCCAATAACAAACCACCATAGTCTACAATGAGGATTTTTCTACCCAATTACAAAATACCACCCAAACCTATGCAGAAGAAGGTGAAAAAGAAGGACTTAGCATACACACTAAATCCTCATTCATATATGTTACTATATTCTAAAGCCCTAAACTCCAAGTTTTCTACCATGTGATATCACACACTTCTATTCAAACTACACACCCATAATCCCAGTGCTATCATTCAATTTTGGAAGCCTTTCCCAAGGCCTCAGATCAAATGCAGTGTTTCCTTGGGGGTCAGTGCCTGTCAACACAGCAAGTCTGAAATTCTCAGTGCCCAGGGTTCCAAGAGATCCCTGTTGGCTTCTGGGCTCCAGGATGACCTTCAGAGGGACACTTGGAGCACTTGCTAAAGAGCTGCCCGTGCCCTGGGGGTGGATTTGTCCTCCCTGGGTGGCTCTGGTTGGAGTTGGACGCTCCGTGCAGTCCCGCACTTTTCTCAGCAGGCCTTTGCAGCCAGTTCTGAGCCAACGTGTGGCTCTGCTGCCATCCCAAATCTGCGCTTTCCTGGGCCAGCCTGAGTGCAAGTGGGGCATGTGCTGGGCATGGCTGGAGATTTTCATGGCCCAAATCCTCCAGCATTTCCATCTGCTCATTGCTCTGGACAGCACCAATCACAAAACACCAGCACAGCTGACAATTGTAATTTCTTGCAGATTGTTACAGCTGCACTGCTGATTGACAAATACACAAGAATTGATTTCACATGAAAAATGTCATTTATTATAAATTGCTGCACCTATGCTGACCATACAGAACTATGCAGATGTCAATTTAAGTTAAAGAAAGGAATTTCTTAGATTTTTACAACAATGATAGTAAAAATATACAAATACCAACTTCAGTTAACAAAAACTGAATTTATTGCCAACCTCTACAACCACTCACTATACACAAAGATCAATTAGGTGTTTAACAACTTAATTTATTACATATTACTGCAATCTTAAAGCCCATCTAGGAATACAAAAATATCAGTATCTCAATCTAAATAGCCCTCTACCAAGAACTTAATTGATACAATTATACAATTATACATCTCCATACATGTTTAAGAAGAAAAATACACATATATAACTACAACTATATCAATAAAAATTCCAGCATGACTGTATACATATGAAATAAAACTAAACACATATAGAACAACATAGATATAGAAATTTTCCTATACAAATAGAAACCCACATATATAAATATTCATATAATTGTCCCTCTCGATGTTCAAGTCCATTTATCTTTAAACCGAACTCTAAGCAGAGGGACTCCAGCTGCCCCATCTTCCAAGCCTTTCACTCCGTCCTTTCTTCCTCCCATGCAGAGCAGCTCTCATGGACAGGGACAGCAGATGGGACATCTGGGAAGCAAAGGGAACACTGAGTCAGGATTGGGACGATTCCCTTGTCAGCAGCTGCCCTTCAGTCAGGAAAGGGAAAATCTCAGCGCCTCCCCAGGAGGGATAGAAAGAAAAAGTTCAGCCAAAGCCCACGGCCAAAGCCCACGCCACCCTCAGCCCCACCCTGCCTCAGCAGCCCTGTGGCCTCACCGGGCTCTCGGCTGGCAGCAGCAGCTCCCTGTCCACTGCTCTTGCTGGTGGCCTTCAGCTTCTCTCTGCTGCCTTCTGTCAGTCTCCAGCTGTCTTCAGGGTTTTCAGGACAGCTGTGGCAAAAGTGGAGGCTCTGGAATTGGTTCCCAGGCCTGGCAGAGCTGCAGTCCCAGAGCCCTCTGTGCTCCCTGCTGGCTCCCTCCATCCCCTCAGCCCCACCATCCCCTGGGCAAAGCCCCGGCCCCCTTCAGTTTCTTCAGCCCCTCACAGTCCTCTCACCCCACTCAATCCCTTCTGACCCATCCTGTCCCCTTAGACCCGCCACCCCCCTCAGCCTGTGCCACCTCCCTGTCACCTCAGTGCCACCACTGCCCTCTGCTGCCCCACACCCCCCAGTCCCCCCAGCCCCTCAAGGTCACTGTCCCTGCAGTGTCACCGCCTCCTCAGCCCCCTCAGGCCCCTCTGTCTCACCGTCCTTCAGCAGCTCCTCAGGGGACACTGCCTGGGGCCACCGGCAGCTGCCACCGCTCCAGGGACCCCCGGGGCTGGAACTGCTGCCCCGCCCGGCCCGGCCGCCAGCTCGGACCCAGCACAGGAACAGGGACAGAGGGGGCACAGGGGGAAAAGGACAAAGGGAGAGAGGGAAAGAGGTTAAAAACTAGTCTGTACTTATACAGATACTAATCTATGTACCTAATTGCTCATGTAACTCTAATTTTATAATTATGCATTTTTATTTTAAAAAGAATATATATGTATAAATGTAACTATCTGTATAGATAAATGTAACTATGTACATCTATAAATATAACTATGCATACATGATTATAACTATATTACTCTAAATCTAAATCTATATATACTGTGTTTGTATAAATAAAAAATTTATCAATATATTAATATAACTACATAATTCTAAACATATCACTATTGACAGAGGGATTCTACCTGCCTGATAGTCACAGGCTCTCCCTCTGTCTCTTCCTGCCACGCAGGGCACCCTCCAGGAGAACACGATCATGTGGGATCTGGGAAGAAAAGAGAACACTGAGTCAATATTGGCCCTTGTGCACGTTTCCCTTGGGCAGCAATTGTCCTTCTATCACGGACTGTAAAAGATGGCCTGAAAGGCAGACTCTCACTTGGGAATTTGAAGCCTGCTCTTTAGAGATCAGGGATCCTGCCAAGTTCCTGTTGGGGGTTAGGTTTCTTTTCTTTTTTCACCTATAGAATTTTTTCCCAAGGGTTGCTTGGCAGCTAATTGCCGGTACTTATCAGTGCTCAGCTGAGACAAAAAAGATGGACCCTGGTATTTGGCTACACCCTTTGTCTCTGCGAGTTTCTCTCGAGGGGGGGAGAAAGACGGTGCTGGAAGGCAGCTTCACTTTTGGTGTGGTCTGCATCGGGAGAAGAGAGGGCTGCCGTTGCTGCGTGGGTTTCTCACTGGCACCACCGGGATTTGATCCTGAAGAGAGCTGCTATCATCTGCTCGTGTGTCCAGGAAGATCCTGATTCCTCCTTTGCTGCCCTGCTGGAGCTTGGCTCAGCCCTGTCCCACTGCCTCGGCGCTGTTTTAGAGCTGCTCTGCACCGCGGGCCCGCACTGGCCTCCCTGCCAGACATCCCTGCCCCCCAGTGACCACCGACGGAGCACCGAACTTCTTCCGATCCACCAGCCCGGGATACCCCACCGTTCCAGCTTGGTACCTTTTTTTTGGAGTCCCCAGAGACCAGACTGCCCTGGGTTTTGTAGGACCAAGCCCCGTCAAGGTCCCTGGTTCTGTTTTCGCTATTAATTGCTGTAGTTGTCATTGTTTGTTTGCCTTGTTATACCTATTAGTAAAGAACTGTTATTCCTATCCCCATATCTCTGCCTGAGAGCCGTTTTAATTTTTTTTTTCTAAATTATAATAATTTGAGGGAAGGGAATTTGAATTATCCATCCCAAGAGAGGCCCTGCCTCTCTTTAGCAGATACCTGTCTTCTTTCAAAACCAAGACAGATTTAGGCGCCCAAACGTGGGGCTTGAGGGCATTGGGAGAAAAGGAATAACAGTTCTTAAGTGACCTGATTTCTTATTCATTCTTGTTTACTGGATATAGAAACCATGTTAGGTAACGCCATGTGGTCTAACTTATCCTGGTTCGGGTGGCATGTGGTTGTGGCTTTATTTTGCCCATTTGCAGGCCCTTACCTAAACATGGGCCCTATAACAAAAGCTACTGTGGCTGTTATCCAGTTTGTTTTATGGGCTGATAAGGTGAGGAATTCACTGATTTTTAACTTGCTCTGGACAGCAGGCACGTGGATACGTGGCTATCACATACTAAGTGGGTGTATTTGGGGTTATTTTAGGAATGGTATACTCTGTGAGGAAATGACAGTGAGGGAAGTTTTCCAGACCTTTAGCCAGTTCCTTATGCCTACTCTACCAGCTTTTGAAGAGTTCAAATTTCCTCTAGAAACTAACCAAATGTTGCTGATGATCCTAGCTTATTTAGCTTTCAAAGATAAGGTGAGGTCAATTTGGAGCACTGCACAGACTAGGGATATTGCTGTAGGGCCTGATACTGTCCCAGAGACTAGAGATACTGCTGTGGGGCCTGATACTGCCCCAGAGGCTGGGAATGCTGCCATAGAGCCTGGGGCCAATGCCCCAGAGACTGGGAATGCTGGCCCACTGCCTGACCCTGCCCCGCAGCCCACCCCAGAAATGAACCACCCCGATTGGGTGGGGGTTCTAGTGAAAGAGATACGTGAGATGGGCCAGGTGCTGAAAGAATACACTTCCCCAGCTGGTGGGAAGCCCTCCCCTTGCCCTGAAAAAGGAGAATCCGATGGTGCAGCAGTGGAACCCACAGAGGTTACAACCGTCCAGGTTCCAGCTGAACCACAGGACCAGTCACAACCAGCCGCGGTTGCCCCTGTAGAAACAAAGAAGTATAAGATGAAATCAGAGCACCCAGGTAATAAGGATAAGAAAGGAGGGCCCTCACAGCCCACAGGGGAACCAGAGATTGAGATTGTCACCGAGTCCCTGACTTATGAAAGCCTACGTAATCTGCAAAAAGATATTGCACGACGGGGACGTGAGGCTTATACAACTTGGTTACTTCGGGTTTGGGACCTTATAGGTACAGGCGTGCAACTGGATGGTGGTGAGGCAAGGAATTTGGGACCCTTGACCCAGGACTCAGGGGTGAATCAAGTATTTGTAAGGGAGCAAGGGCCCCTTCCCCTCTGGCAACGACTTCTAACGAGTGTAAGGGAGAGGTTTGTCCACAGAGACAGAATGCAGGAGCACCATCATAGAAGTCACTGGAAGACCCTTGAAGAAGGGATCCAACAGCTGAGGGAAGTGGCAATATTAGAAGTACTCTTTGGGAGGGGTGGACAGCATGACAATGACCCTGACAAGGTCAGGTGCACAGGGAACCTTGAATGTTGTGGAACCTGGCAAGTAAAGGGCCATCTCAATACACCACCTTCATTGCAATGATCAATCCTGATAGCAACCGAGAGACAGTGGGTTCTGTCGCCAACAGGCTCAGAAATTATGAGAGCATGATCAGTGGCCCAATGCAGGCTCAGGTCTCTGCCATAGCTAAAGAACTCAAAGAGGAGATAATAAGGGAGGTGAGAGGGGAGGTGAGGGAGGAGGTGAGGGAAGAGATGAGGAGGAACAGTTCCCATGCGGCACCAGTGCGAGTCACAGGCCCCAGAGCCAGAGCCCAACGCCCTCCAGCTAGAGAGAGAGGGTACACCCCAAGGGCTGACCTGTGGTTTTTCTTGCGTGACCATGGGGAAGACATGGGAAGGTGGGATGGAAAACCCACTTCTGCCCTGGCAGCACGGGTGCGTGAGCTCAAGGAGAGAAACACTCACCGAGGGGGTCCCACTAAAATGAAAGTAGCCTCAACCTCCCATGACCGAGCCACCAGGTATTATTGAAGTGAAGATGATATGTCAGATCCCCTTGAAGGAACCTCTACGATGTATGCCCAGGAAGGGAATAATAACCAGTGCTAGAGGGGCCCTGCCTCTAGCCAGGAAGAGGCACGGGAAAACCGAGTCTTTTGGACTGTGTGGATTCGATGGCCTGGCACATCAGAGCCACAGAAATATGAAGCTTTGGTAGATACTGGTGCGCAGTGTACCCTGATGCCATCGGGACATGTGGGGGCAGAACCCATTTCCAATGCTGGAGTGACAGGGGGATCACAGCAACTGACTCTGGTGGAAGCCGAGGTGAGCCTGACCAAGAAAGAGTGGCAGAAACATCTGATTGCAACTGGCCCAAAGGCCCCGTGTATCCTGGGCATTGACTTCCTCAGGAATGGGTATTACAAAGACCCTAAGGGACTCAGGTGGGCTTTTGGAATAGCTGCTGTGGAGGCAGAGGACATCAAGAAATTGAACACCTTGCCTGGACTGTCAGAGAACCCATCTGCAGTAGGACACCTGAAGGTAGAAGAACAACGAGTGCCAGTTGCAACCTCGACGGTGCACCGCCGGCAGTATCGGACCAATCGAGATGCCGTGATCCCCATCCACAAGATGATCCGGGAGCTGGAGAGCCAAGGGGTGGTCAGCAAAACCCACTCACCCTTCAACAGCCCCATCTGGCCTGTGCGCAAGTCTGATGGAGAATGGAGACTGACTGTGGACTATCGTGCATTGAATGAGGTGACACCACCGCTGAGCGCTGCTGTGCCGGACATGCTGGAACTCCAGTACGAGCTGGAGTCCAAGGCAGCGAAGTGGTACGCCACTATTGACATTGCCAATGCATTTTTCTCCATTCCTCTGGCTGCAGAGTGCAGGCCTCAGTTTGCGTTCACATGGAGGGGTGTGCAGTATACCTGGAACCGACTGCCCCAGGGGTGGAAGCACAGTCCCACCATCTGCCATGGACTGATCCAGGCTGCACTGGAAAAGGGAGAGGCTCCAGAACATCTGCAGTACATCGATGACATCATTGTGTGGGGGAACACGGCAATGGAAGTGTTTGAGAAAGGGGAGAAGATCATCCAGATTCTCCTGGAAGCCGGCTTTGCCATCAAGAAGAGCAAGGTCAAGGGACCTGCCCGAGAGATCCAGTTCTTAGGGGTAAAGTGGCAAGATGGACGTCGCCAGATACCCACAGAGGTAATCAACAAGATCACCGCGATGTCTCCACCGACCAGCAAGAAGGAAACACAAGCTTTCCTAGGTGCCATAGGCTTTTGGAGAATGCACATTCCTGAGTACAGCCAGATTGTGAGTCCTCTCTACCTGGTTACCCGCAAGAGGAACGATTTCCACTGGGGTCCTGAACAGCAGCAAGCCTTTGCCCAGATCAAGCAGGAGATCGCTCATGCGGTAGCCCTTGGCCCAGTGAGGACAGGACCAGGAGGTAAAGAACTGTGCTCTACTCAGCAGCTGGGAACAATGGCCTGTCCTGGAGCCTTTGGCAGAAAGTGCCGGGTGAGACTCGAGGCCGACCACTGGGATTCTGGAGCCGAAGCTACAGAGGGTCTGAGGCCAACTACACTCCCACGGAGAAGGAAATCTTGGCCGCCTATGAAGGAGTTCAAGCTGTCTCAGAAGTGATTGGCACGGAAGCACAACTCCTCCTGGCGCCCCGACTGCCTGTGCTGGGGTGGATGTTCAAAGGAAAGGTTCCCTCTACCCACCATGCCACCTGACGCCACATGGAGCAAATGGATTGCCCTCATCACACAGCGCGCCCGTATTGGAAACCCAAACCGCCCTGGGATTTTGGAAGTTATTACCAACTGGCCGGAAGGTGAAAGCTTTGGTCTCATGGACGAAGAGGAGCAGGAACAAGTGACACGAGCTGAAGAAGCACCACCGTACAACCAACTGCCAGTGGAAGAGACACAGTACGCTCTTTTCACTGATGGTTCCTGTCGCATTGTAGGCATGAACCGGAAGTGGAAGGCAGCCGTGTGGAGCCCCACACGACAGGTTGCACAAGCCACTGAAGGAGAAGGTGGGTCGAGTCAACTTGCTGAACTCAAAGCCATTCAGTTAGCCCTGGACATTGCTGAAAGAGAGAAGTGGCCAAAGCTCTACCTCTACACTGATTCGTGGATGGTGGCCAATGCTCTGTGGGGTTGGCTGGAAAGGTGGAAAAAGGCCAACTGGCAGCATTCGGGGAAAACCAATCTGGGCTGCTGATGAATGGAAGGACATTGCCACTCGGCTAGAGAAGCTGCCTGTGAAAGTCCGCCATGTAGATGCCCACGTCCCCAAGAGCAGAGCTAATGAGGAGCACCGAAACAATGAGCAAGTAGATCAGGCTGCCAAGATAGAGGTATCAAAGATAGACTTAGACTGGCAGCACAAGGGAGAACTGTTCCTAGCTCGATGGGCCCATGATGCTTCAGGACATCAAGGCAGAGATGCCACCTATAAGTGGGCACGAGACCGAGGGGTGGATCTAACCATGGACAGTATTTCCCAGGTTATCCATGACTGTGAGACATGTGCTGCGATCAAGCAGGCCAAGCGGGTGAAGCCCCTATGGTATGGGGGACGATGGTCTAAATATAAGTATGGGGAAGCCTGGCAGATTGACTACATCACCCTTCCCCAGACCCGCCAAGGCAAGCGCTATGTGCTGACCATGGTAGAAGCCACCACTGGATGGCTGGAGACCTACCCTGTGCCTCACGCTACTGCCCGGAACACCATCCTGGGCCTTGAAAAACAAGTCCTGTGGAGACATGGCACCCCTGAGAGAATTGAGTCAGACAATGGGACCCATTTCAAGAACAGCCTTGTGAACACCTGGGCTAGAGAACATAGGCATCGAATGGATATATCACATCCCTTATCATGCACCAGCTGCCGGGAAAGTTGAACGATGCAATGGCCTGCTTAAAACCACCTTGAAGGCACTGGGTGGGGGGTCTTTCAAGAACTGGGAGATGAATTTAGCAAAGGCCACATGGTTAGTGAACACCAGAGGTTCCACCAACCGAGCAGGCCCTGCCCAGTCTGAGCCCCTGAGAACAATGGATGGGGATAAGGTTCCAGTGGTACACATGAGAGGTATGCTGGGAAAAACTGTTTGGGTTTATCCTGCCTCCAGCAAAGACAATCCCATCCGTGGGGTTGTCTTCGCTCAGGGACCAGGTTGCACTTGGTGGGTAATGCAGAAAGATGGACAAACCCGATGCATACCTCAAGGAGACCTTGTTTTAGGGTGAACTACCCATGCCACTGTATCTGTACCCATATCTGCATGTATATATGTATATAATTAAGGTAGTGCATGTATGTATATAGTTTAGAGGTTTAAATTCAATGTAATATGTTGGTATGGGAAAAAATTCGGGGTGGATTAATGTTGGGGGTTAGGTTTCTTTTCTTTTTTCACCTATAGAATTTTTTTCCCAAGGGTTGCTTGGCAGCTAATTGCCGGTACTTATCAGTGCTCAGCTGAGACAAAAAAGATGGACCCTGGTATTTGGCTACACCCTTTGTCTCTGCGAGTTTCTCTCGAGGGGGGGAGAAAGACAGTGCTGGAAGGCAGCTTCACTTTTGGTGTGGTCTGCGTCGGGAGCGGACTGGGCTGCCGTTGCTGCGTGGGTTTCTCACTGGCACCACAGGGATCTGATCCTGAAGAGAGCTGCCATCATCTGCTCGTGTGTCCAGGAAGATCCTGATTTCTCCTTTTCCTGCCCTGCTGGAGCTGTCTCAGCCCTGTCCCACTGCCTCGGCGCTGTTTTAGAGCTGCTCTGCACCGCGGGCCCGCACTGCCCTCCCTGCCAGACATCCCTGCCCTCCAGTGACCACTGACGGAGCTCCGAATTTCATCCGATCCACCAGCCCGGGATACCCCACCGTTCCAGCTTGGTACCTTTTTTTTTGGAGTCCCCAGAGACCAGACTGCCCTGGGTTTTGTGAAACCAAGCTCCATCAAGGTCCCTGGTTCTATTTTTCGCTATTAATTGCTGTAGTTGTCGTTGTTTGTTTGCCTTGTTATACCTATTAGTAAAGAACTGTTATTCCTATCCCCATATCTCTGCCTGAGAGCCATTTTAATTTTCTAAATTATAATAATTTGAGGAGAGGAGATTTGAATTATCTATCCCAAGAGAGGCCCTGCCTCTCTTTAGCAGATACCTGTCTTCTTTCAAAACCAAGACAAGGGGGTTGTTTGTTAAAGATCATTACTGATGTTTAGTTAGTTGTGGAAGGGACAGGGCCTTTCTTCATCGTGTTAATCATAAAATGATTGGTTTAAATAGAACCATGCTTTAGCCCTGAATCGTTTTATGAGTCCTCTCTGTTCCTGCCCCATGAAGCTGTAAAACATTAAAATATTCATGAATGAAAGCCCATCAGGAGGCTTCCTTTGGGCACAACTATGTCAGGAAGTTGAAGTGTTTGCCCAAGTCTTTCTACCTTTTCCACCAGCCTGCCAGAAGTGAATTCTTCAGGTGTGGTTCACCAAACAGCTTTAGCACCCCAGACTACATTTGCAGAGCCCAGGTGTGGGGGGCTGGCTGACGGGCTGCCATTATTTTTTTTTTTCCTAGTTATTACGCTCTTAAATGATCAGAAATCTTGATTCTTGGCAGGTTCTGAACTGGTGATTTCTGATCAGGATGAGAACAGAAGTTTCCTAGAGGACCCCTTAATTTAATTAGAACGTGCTCAGTGTTGGTAATGGACTGACTACATCCCCCTAGAAATAGTTTTCTTTGAAACTTGAGGGAAGGGAGAGAGGTAACATTTGACACTTTTGAATGTGCTCATTACAGGAAATTTTAAGCTGCCCTAATGTGCCAAAGGTGCAATGCATTTATTAACCAGCAAATGGCACAAGGATGGGAGCTATACACACCAGTGTATTTGGGATTTTGTGATTTAATAGGGACTGCTCTGGACTGGGGGCCAAGTGGGGATCAGGGAAAGGTTGGGCTCCATGATCTTGGAGGTTGTTTCAAGTTAATTGATTCTCTGATTTGTTTCTATGATTTAGCTTTAACATTGTGCATCTACACTAAAAACAGCTTTTTAAAATCATTCTGATACTGCATCCATAGCAGCATCCACAACTCAGTTCTCAATGGCAAGGCCCAGGAGGGAGCAGAAGACAACGGATCAGCTGGATCACCCTCACTAGTTCCCACCAAAACCATGGAATAATGGCATTTCAGACATTGGGAACTTGTAATCCTCCAGTTCCCCTCACAAATTCGCACCAAAACCATGGAATTTGGCATTCTGGGCACTGGGAATTCAGAATCCTCCAGTTCCCTTCCCGTATTCCCACCAAAACCATGGAATTTGGCATTCCTGGCATCAGGGATTTGGAATCTTCCAGCTCCCCTTCCAAATTTTGCATGGAATAATGACATTCTGGGTTGTCAGGAATTTTGAATCCTCCAGTTCCCCTCCCAAAGTCCCACCCAAATCATGGAATAATGGCATTCCTGGCATTGGGAATTTCAAATCCTCCAGTTCCCTTCCCAAATTCCCATGGAATAATGGTATTCCAGACATTGGGAATTTTGAATCTTCCAGTTCCCCTCCCACATTCCCACCAAAACCATGGAATTTGGCATTCCTGGTGTCAGGGATTTTGACTCCTTCAGCTCTTCTCCAAGATTTCACATGGAATAGTGACACTCCAGGTGTCAGAAATTTAGAATCTTCCAGCTCTCCTCCCAAACTCCCATGGAATAATGGCATTCCGGGCACTAGGAATTTAATCCTCCAATTCTCCTCCTAGATCCTCACGGAATAGCAACATTCTTTTGGGAATTTTGAATCTTCCCGTTCCCCTCCCAAATTCCCACCAAAACCATGGAATAATGGCATTCCTGGTGTCAGGAGTATCAAATCCTCCCATTCCCTGCCCAAATTTCCATGGAATAATGCCATTCCAGGCATCAGGAATTTGGAATCCTCCAGTTCCCCTCCCAAATTCCCATGGAATAACGGCATTCCGGGCATTGGGAATTTAGAATCCTCCAGTTCCTCTCCCAAGCTCCCATGGAATAACATCATTCTGGGTGTCAAGAACTTAGAAAAATGGCACATTTATTGCTACAGAATGGACATGTACTTGATGGCATTGGATACTACAGGTCAGAAGGAAAACTGGGAATGGCTCCGGCGGCTCCAGAATCTCCAACAAGCTCAACATCCCATCCAGGCAACTCTACAACTCAGGAATACACCAAAAAACATGGAAAAATCAAGGCAGTCAGGTGCATATTGGACACAAAGTGTAACTTTCTTTTTTTTTTTTTTTTTTTAATATATTTTTTATCAAATTTTCAGCTTTTTTTAAAAAAAAATTTCCTCCCTTTTCCCCCCTTTTTCTTTTTGCCCCCATTTTTCTTTTTTAAATTTTCAATGCCTTTTAATTTTCCACCAGAAAAACTCCTGCCAGGTCAAGGGAAAAAAAACCAAAAAACCCAATTAACCCAAGCATTTTCATCTTCAGGATAACACATGGCAAAATAACATCTTTTAAGTAGTAAAATAAAATACCAAATTTTACTCTCCAAAAAATCTACAAAGAAGAAATATTTGGTATCTTGAGAATTTATTATTATTATTATTATTATTATTATTATTATTATTATTATTCCTTTTTAAAATACTTTAAAATTTTTTTCTGTGATATAAAAGGCTTCCTCCTGTGAAAAATAAGCTAAATGTAGTTTTTGTTTTATTTCAATTTCATTTTTTAATCCTTTTTTAACCTACTCAAGGTGTCTTACAATCTATTTTACAGCAAAAAGAGCACTAGACAAACAAAGCTTTATAACAAAAAGCCAGGCACTGATACATGGTAAAATCCTGATTTTTCTTTTTTTTTCCCCCGTTTTTTAATCAGTTTTTTCCTCTTCTTTTCACTGCAATTGCATCTCAAGTAAAGGAATTGAAAAAAGGCCACAGTCCATCATAATTTTCACAATTTTATATAAGTTTCTAAGAATATTCAGGGATAACAATGGGAAAAACCAGCACTGTATGAACAGGAGGCAACTTCCAGTCCAGTCAGAAAGGAAAAGAGGGATTTTCTTGGAAAAAAATCCAATGAAATTTAAAATAAACCTAAAAAGTTTCCAAAGAAAACCAAAAAATTGATCTCTCCCAGGCCCTTGTACCCCGTTGTGTTGGAATTTCTCCTATTCCACCTCCAAGTTATTCTCTCACAGTGGATTTGTTTGGAATTTTATCCTTATTTTTCCTGTGATTTTCCCTATTTTTGCTTCTTAAAAATTCTTTCTTTTCCAGTTCCTGTGTGCTTGTTTCCACTGCATTCTCATTTCCTGTGCTATACGGGATTTTTCTAGATCCCGATTGTGTCCTGCCTCTCTTCCCCGGTTCCCAGCCCCCTGAAATCTCAAAAAAATACCACAAAAAACCTCAGGAGACTGAATCAGCACAAGCTGCATCAGCACTGTCATTGGAATGTTCCTAGACAAATGGGCAGAAAATTTGGGATGAGCATTCCCTATCCAGCAGATCCATGAATTCCTGCGGTGTAGAGGTGGGAAAAGCTGCTAAAATCTTGTCAACATGCACAAGAGCAGACCAAATAAGGCAGGGCCTTAGAGATAACTTTGGTCCCTGACACACAGGCTCCATGTCTCACTACTGGCCTTCAGAGTGTTCAGCAAGATATTTAATTCCACAAGGTTGTGGAACTGGACCTTTCCAGCCTGATTTGCGCTCATTCCTCTGAGTCTCTGCACAAAACAGAGTGCAGGAGAGAACAGCAGCAGGGGCCTTTGTTTTTGCACCGCTTCAGCTCCACAGAGATGCAGGTAAAGCGAAGAAGCCAAAGTGTTTATTAACTAATGCGAAGCAAAGGGATGAACTGGGAGGGAAGAAAGGGGATGGGCAGGGTCTGAAGGCTGGTGAGCGGGAGCTGTCCACAGGGAGGGAGAAGGCAAGAGCTATGGGAGCTTCCCACAGGCTCAGCTGTGCCAATCATCTGCTGTGCCTGGAGCTCCAGCTGGTCTCCTCTGGTCTCTAGGTGGTCTCCTCCTCCATGGTATCTTCAGGAGTTTAAGGAGCAATAATTCTTCTTCCGAATAAACACAGTTCTGCAGATATTTTGTTGACTATCTGTTGAACTACTATGTTTGATTGGCAAGGGCTGTTGTCTCTTCTCAGGCCTTGAAGGGCTGGAAGAGCCACAGACAGATCCCAGATCTGAAGGAACCCAAGGAGACATTCCTGCCAGGGCCATCCCACCCAGCTCTCGCCGTGGCCAGGAGGGAGCAGGAGACAATGGAATAAGCCAGAAGGTGCTGTCACGAATCCTCCCACCTACACCCCTGAAATCTCCCTGTACTCTGCTCAAAACCACCCCTCATCCACACAAGGAGCAAAGCCCTTGGCAGCCACAGCAGGGATTGCAGCTCCCTGCCCAGGCATCGCAGCTCCCCCTGCCAGCCCCTGCTGCCAGCCCGCTGCCCTCACTCACGCCTCACTGTGGGCCTGGAGCTCAGCCTTCTGCTCGTCAGGAACAGCCCGGCGGTCCCTGGGAACACAGAACCTGTCTCAGCTTCCTGCTGACGGCACTGCCAGCCCTGTGGCCACACGGCCCCCTGCCCCGGCAGGGCTCAGCCCGGGCCCTTGCTGCCTGCCGCCGCCCAATGGCACGGCTGTGAGGGGCGGCAGCAGCCCCGAGGGCAGGCGGGGCTCCACGGCGCCGGGCCCGGAGGGCGCTGCTGGGGCAGCAGCCGGGGCTGGGGCCGAGCTGCGGCGGGCCGGGGAAGGAGCCCGGGCTCGTGGCTCACCCATGAAGCTGATGGCTGCCTCTCGCAGGGGCTCCTGTGGGCTGTCCACGTACTCGAGAGCCTGGCGCAGGTACTCCGCTGCTCGGCTCTCGTCCTCTGCCAGCTGGAGAGAGGGGCAGGAGGGAAGGCTTGGTCTGGGCTCAGCCCCTCGGCCGGGTGCTCTCTGTGCCCAGCCCCGGCCTGCCCTTCACGCACAGCCCTGAGGCCTGGCCAGCAGCCGCTGGCGCCTGGCTCTGGAGGGGGAAGAGGGCTGGGTGCTGCCCAAGGAGCCGTGGTTCTACCCCGCAGCCCTGCTGGGCTGGGCTCCATCGGCACCCGGCCCCATTGGGGCCACAGGAGCCTGGAGCAAAGCCCGTGCGGCCCAGGGAAGGGAGCGGCATGTGGGGCGCAGGCTGGCACCCCTGGGTGCTGCACGGGCAGGGGCCACAGCTGCCAGCCCCACACACAAGGCACCGGGGGCTGGGGCTTGTCCGGGCTGAGGCTGGGGTGTCTCCAGGCCGTCCTTACCAGATGCTCGACAGTTGTCAGAGGCTGCTCTGTCTTCAGCGCCTTCTGGAGAGCTGCCTTGTGCAAAAACCCCGCTGCACAATGCAGCGTTTCCCGAGACGCCTGGAGAGCAGCAGAGGAGCAGAGATGGCACCGCAGCCCAGGGCACAGCACACTCGTCCCTGTGCCAAGGCCAGTGGGAGGCTGCAGCCCAGCAGGTGCCAGGGCAGGAGGCAGCTGAGCCCCCTCCCAGTGATGCAGCAGCATCACACAAATCCTCACCTTCACCATGCGCTGGTTTTCATCATGGCAGTGGAACAAGAGTGGGAGCAGGCTCTGGCTCACAATTCTCTCCAGAGCCTTCTCCCCCTCGTCCACCACCAACTCCATCACTTTTTGAAAGAGTTGAACAGAGAGCAACTGCACATGGCTGTTGTCCTGGAGGAAAGGAAGAGGAAAAGCCCTAAGCACCAAATTCTCCAGCCCACATGGGGAAAGGCGTGACAATCCACCGAGCACAAGATTTCCAGGCAGCAGCCAGTGCCTGTGGCGGGGGGCACAGAGCCTTACATTTTCAAAAAGATGCAGGAGAGGCTCAGCAAGCTTTGGGGCGGCGGTGCTGGATATCGGGTGGTCTTTGTTTTTGAGCACATTCATGAACACAGAGAGGGTCTTTCTGACCACCTCTCCGTCTTCATCCTTCAACAGCTCCAGAAGGCGTTGAGACATGCTGCGTATAGGTCTGGCCTGTATGGAACACAAGGCTGTGGCTGGGAGCCATGAACGGCTGCACCACTAACACTGTCCTGGCAGTGCAACCCCACCCTGCTGCTGCAGGGCCCAGAGCCCAAAGGCCTCTCCCAAAGCACTCAGGCAGCTGAGCCGGCAGGCAGGAGAGCTGGGAGCAGCTGCCTCAGCTCCTGAAGCCCAGCCAGCCCAAAGGGCTGCTTTCCCCAGTGCAGCTTCAGCCACTGCCACCTTCTCACCATCGAGGGATCCTTGCTGAGCACCACGAGGCCTCGGAGTGCCAAGCAACACTTCTGCCTGCACTTGCTGTGCAGGTACCTCGACATGATCTTCAGGACGCTGCCACCGCATTCTTTCAAGTGCAGGCACTCGAGGACCTGAAAGGCACAGGGCAGTGACAGGGGACCTGGCTGGCAGGAGCCCAGAACCGCACAGGGCCAGGTCCAGGCAGCAGCACAGGGCGCGGGCACCGTCCCAGGCAGCTGCGGCTGTCAGAGAGAGGGCAGAGAGCTGGGAGACAGCTCAGCAAGCTGGGGCTGGCCATCAGGCTCACCTCCACAAGGAATGCCAGGAAGGGGAGATCCCAGCATGGCTCCTCTGTCCTGAGCAGCTGGAGCAGGTGGAGTGCGATGTGGGAACAGAAGGGGATCAAGTCACCACGCATCTCCCTGACAGGAGGAAAAAGACACCAAGACCCTGAGGTGGGAGGGGAAAACTTTTCCCAGAACTAACTTACAGAGGTGTGATCTTTCCTCAGCATCCATAGAAGGGATGTGAGCGCTTTGCAAGGCAGCCCATTCTGGGCACCCTCCTCTCCCAGCCTTTTCCATTCTGCTCGGCCATCCCTCAGTGACAAGGCCCTCAGGCCCAGGACCACAGAGACTGTGTGGGGCACCCCGGGCACAGGGCACAATTTTCAGGGGCAGCGGGGAGAAGGGGCTCTCACCTGGCCAGCAGACCCACGGCATAGTGCTGGGTATCAGCACACAGCAGCGTGTCCCAGCCGCGCTTGCGCTCCATTGCCATCACCGCTTTGTCACACCTCATGCCGGAAGGAGCAGAGCCTTCATGGCCTGCACTGCAAACCTGTGTGCACAGCAAAGCCCAGGTCACACTGGGAGCACTGGTGCTGGCCACAAGGGCATGGGAAGGACAGGAGGACTGGGACCTGTTGGGGTTGCTGGGAAGGCGGTGTTCCTCCAGAAGGTGCTGTTCCTGCTGGCATGCTCTCCAGAAGTTCTCAACTTCCTCTGGTGGCATCTGCTGTGTGCTGAGGACAACGTTGAAGAGCAGAGCCACAAACAGGCGGGCTGAATAAAGGTGCATTGCCTTGTAGCACTGAGGCACCTGGACAATCACCCAGAGTGCCAGAGTTGCCTGCAAAAGAAGCAGCCCAAGACAGTGCTCAGTGCCGAGGTGTCCGTGTGGCAGGGCCTCAGGGGAGACCTGAGGGGAGCTGCAGGCCTGGTGCCCCCTGAGCCTGCCCCTAGCCCAGGTTTCAGCCCAGCGCCTGAGGCAGGGAGAGGATGGAGAGCTGCTGGAGAGGTGACCTGGGGGCGAGCAAAGGCCCAGAAACTCACAGCCAGGGCAAAAACGTCCTTGTTGTCCCCATCCGACGTGCTAATCCTGTATAATGGCCAGTGCTCCATTACACAGACCAGTGTTGGCAGCACCTTCTCCACTGTGGGCCCCGACGAGCCTATGGCTGTCCACATCATTGCAGCAGCTCTGTGGGATCAGAGCTCTGTGTCAGTGGTCTCTCAGTCACAGCAGCATGCCCTGTGCAGCTGCAGGGGCTCAGGTGACTGAGCCCCAGTGCCCTGAAGGGCGGGGAGGGAGCATGGCAGCAGGCTTGGGAAACAGAGGGGCCCGAGGGTCCTGGACCTCTCTGCCTGTCTGGCAGACCCCATTGCACAGGCTGTGCAGGGCAATGGCCCTAAAGGCTGGTGAGCCCTGAGCTCTCAAGGCAGGTGGGGCCCGTACCTGTCACACGTTGGGGCACAGCGCAGCAGGGTCAGCACCACGTCAGCTGGGTGTTCTTCAGCCAGGCTCAGAATGTTCATGCGCAGCCTGGCATCCACATTTACACGGGATGCCAGACTCTGGTGAATGCTCCTGACAATGTCTGGCACCTGCAGGAGGCATGGGGAAGATTTGGAGCGCTGTCCAAGGGGGCAACTTCCCCAGCTTTCCCCAGGAAGTGCCTCCCTTCCTGCCACACTGTGCTGGCCTCAAAGGCTGACGGGGCCCAGCGGCTGTGGTTGGAGGGGACACATGATCCTGGCAGGCCTCGAGCCCTGGCCCCAGGCTGCTTACCTGCTGCTGAGCAGAGACAGCATTCTCCTTGGGAAGATCTGCAGGGGGAGCATGAATCATGGCAGCGTGCACGGTGCCCATATTTGCGGTGCCCTGAGTCTCTCTGGGTTCGGCGTCTCTGATGGCCACGTCCTCAGTCACTGCCCTTGCCCTGTCGTCATTCACTGCAGTGTCTGAGTCTTGTGAGGGCTCAGCCAAACCTGGGCTGACATCAGGCTCTGCCTGGAGCTTGGTCAGCCCGCAGTCAGGCTCGGCTGTGCCCTCAGTTGCTGCCGTGCTGGTCTTTCTACGCCGAATGGGCACTAACTTCCGGAACATCTGCAGGAGAGCAAAGGACAGGGGATGCCAGGGATGTTCCATGGAGTGCTCCAAGCACAGTGCTCGGCCGAGCAGTGACAGCAGGCCCAGCCCAGGTGGGGATGGCTGCAGGTACCTTCAGTGTTCTGTGGAAGCGGCCACGGGCGGGCTTCTGCTCTGCAGTACGTTCCATGGCTGCATCTGGCAAAGAGAGAGCACAGCCAGAGCTGAGGGGCTGCAGGAGAGGCTGGAGAACAGAGCCCAGCCCTGCGCTCCCCAGGCAGGGACAGCCCCGGGATGCCCCAGGGGATGGAGCACGGCCAGTGCGGGGGGCAGCCCCAGCCCCTCTTCCATCCTGTCCAGGGGTATGTTGACATTGGAAGGGACGGGACATGACAGCACAGGATGGGACAGGATGGGATGGGACAGGATGGGATGGGACGGGATGGGATTGGACAGGATGGGATGGGATGGAATGGGATGGGATGGGATGGGATGGGATGGGATGGGATGGGATGGGACGGGATGGGATAGGATGGGATGGGGCAATCTGGCTGCTGTCATTAGCCTGGTGACCAAGCTCTGCCACTCACCATCCTGCAGTGGCTGGAACTGCTCTGGCTCTTCAGGCTGTTGGTCTGGGGCAGCTCCAGGGCCTTTCTTTTTTTTCCCCCTGCAGACTTTGAAGAGGCTGAGAAATCTGCCCGCCATGCCACAGTCTGGCCTCGAGGGCACCTTCTAGAGAGATGCCTCGGGAGAGCTCAGAATCAAAAAGTTGTGCAGATGTGCCTTGATGGCACCTGCTACAGAGATGACTCAGGAAGGCTGCAGGACAGCAAGTCCTGCACTCTGGTCTTGAGGGCTCCTGCCACAATGACAGGAGATTCCTTGTAAAAGGTTCAGGTCACCCAATCCCACGGGCTGGCCTGGAAGGCACAGGCCACAGGGATAGGAGATGACTCGGAAAAGCTGCGAGTCACCAAGTCCTGCAGTCTGGCCGCGAGGTCAGCTGCAGGAATAGCGCCTTGGAAAAGCTCTGGGTCGGACACGAACGAGTGTGCTGTGGGGGGGCTCCTCTCAGCACCGCTCTGGCACGTCCTGTCCCATCGTGTGCTCCAAGCACTGTGGGTGGCAGTGTCACCAGCAGCACCTAGGTCACCACGTGTCACAAAGGGCACCTTGGCACCCTGTCCATTCCATGGACATGGTGACCAAGCTCCAACGTTCCACAAATGGCCCCTGCACACACTGCCACCAGCCCTGGGACAGCCCCCAGCCCACCCAAAGCGGCCCAGGTTGGAAGGAATCCCTCACCCCAAGTGTCTCAGACAGCCCGATGGGATCTTTAGAAATGGCTGAAATCATCAGCAAACGCTGCCCTGCTCTGCGGGCTCAGGGCAGCAGAAGGAGCCCCCAGGGCTGCCGGCGCAGCCGCAGCAGGAAGGGCACGGGGCCTTCCACAGAAGCTGGCAGAGCCCCCCTGGGACACGTCCTGACTGGTGGCCATCCTAAACCCACGGGTGTGACACAGACAAGGAACGTGTGGGCCAGGGCACCAATGCTGCTCTGAGCCCTGGGGCCCGGGGAGCACTGACATCAGCAGGTGTGGCAGAGTCCCCTCCAAAGCAGACCTGCCAGCTCCTGAGCCCTGGCAGTGCTGGTTTCATCTCCAGCCACAGAGACCTGTGCCCCGGGGGGCTTCTCTGCCAGAGGGAGCCAAAGCCAACATGTATTGGGGGCTGTGCTCCCTCCTACAGGGGCTGTTGGCAGGAGCACCTGGAGCAAGGGGTGGCAACTCTTGGTCTCTGTCAGAAGCTCTTACTCCGAGCTGTGGTGATTCATCTTTCTTAAATGATTGTTCTGTTTCCCCCCAAAATGTGTAAGTTGTAATCTCTTGCCAGAATGTGTTCATTGTAACCCCTGTCCATCACCTCATCCTCTCTCCATGGCTTACCCAATCCCTCCTACCTTCTGTTCCCATTAGTTCCTAAGCTGTGTTCTCCTCCCCTATCAGTATCCCATTGGTCCAAGCCTTAGATCCGCCCTCTGGCAGGACCTCTCTCATTAGGCTGAACCAGGAGGTTTTGCTCTCTCTCTGCTCTCTGGCTCTGGCCTTGGCCCTCTCTGCCTCTGCCTCTGGCTGGGGCCTGGCTCTGGGCCCGGGCCTGGCCTGGGCCTGGCTGTGGCCTTGGCCTTCTTGCCTCTTGCCTCTCCTTTGGGAGCCAAGCTCCACCTCCCCGGTGTGGGACCCCGAAAAAAGCTCATCTGATCAGCACCCTCAGAAGCTGTGTGGTGTCTTGCCTGCCTGCATGCTGCCATTAGCTGGCACAAGCAAGAGATGGCTCCCCAGAAACTCCGGTAAGGCTTTTGTACCTGCCCTACCTCCCGGGACCCATGGATATGTTGCCCCCAGCCCCCCTGCAGCTGCTGGCCTGGCCTGAAAAGAGCAGGGGGGGAGAACGCAACACAAAGCTGCAATTCTTTTCTCAAAGAAGTCATTTCCTGCGGCACAAAAACATCTTTGCTGTGAAGGGACAGAAGAATCTGGCATTTAAGAATCCTCAATTCAGAAAAGTTTTACTTCCCATTGCTCAAGTCAAGTACTTCCAAAAAGTTGCAGACTTCCCAAATTAATTGGTATGGCCTGAGAATGTCAAAGATTCAGAAGTTTGCTTCCTATCCCAAAGCAGCAACTCATTTACCTTAATGTCATCCATTGAGAGTCACTTTACAAAACATAACACTACACAGAGGCAAAAAAAAGGCCATTCTTTGGTTTGCATCTCTATGAAGGGATGATAATATCTAATTCTCTTAGGGAATAAAAGCTCCCAAGGAATGAAAGTCCACTCCGTGTTACAGAAGTACCCCAAACAAATGAGTAGATGGCAATCTTCTCCCTGGTACAGATATGTAAGTGGCCAGTAAAGCACAGCTCTCCCCTCTTCTTCCCAGCAGGAGAATCAGGACCACTAACAGCAAAAGTCAAATACTCCTTCTGGCCTCCATAAGCAAAGCTGTGCCAAACCACAGATGCTGCCTTCAAACTGACTCCAGTTCCAGCCTAGACCTCTCACCTTCCAGACAGCTCCTTCCCCAACACGCCCGCCAACACCAGCACCCCCTAAACACCTGCACAGAAGCCCTCCACATCCCACCAGTAGCCCCAGCTGTTCCCATCTCTCCAAGGAGCTTTCCCACCCTCCAGCAGACCCCCTGGTTCCCTGCCCGTGCCGTGGGATGGCACTCAGGGGGATCTGCTCCAAGGCCTTCCCCAGTAGCAAGCTCAGGCTGCCAGGCCTAGGGTTCCTGGATCATCCTTCCCACTGACCCTGCCTGTGCACGGCTGTCACATTTGCACAATTGTGCTCAGCTTGGACTTCTGCACTTAGCCAGGACTGCTGGTAAAGGATCGAGAGCAGCCTGGCAAGCTCTTTCTCCAGCTCCCTCTTTGCTCTCAGGGGAGGTAGAACATTCCACAGGAAAGACACTGGTGCTGCAAGGAGAGGGTGGCATCAGGCAGCTCTGGGCAGAGCCCTCAGCACTGCTGTGTCCTGAGGGAAAACTGTTGGCCTTGACCTGTAGGTACCCGTGCCAGCCTAAAATCAGCTGCCTCAGCTTCCAGGACTTCTCTTGGCCTGCATCCTGACGTGGTTGCAGGACTGCTGCGAGGCACTGCTGGGACCCAGTGGGACAAGACTGGCTGTGTCATGTCCATGTAGCACGCCTCACACAGCCAGGGTCATCCCAAAACCAGACAAACACTCACGTGTCAGCAGAGAAGAGCAAAGAGCGCTGAGCTCCTCTGAGGGTATCTCAGCTGGGCTCGATCCAGAACATGCCTCCATTTTAAGGCCTGCTAGTGCCAAGCTGCCAGAGATGCCTACCTTGTTCTCTCCAAGATGCACAGGAAGAGTCAATGAGCAGGATGCCTTGGGAGGCAAAACTTCCAAGTCTTTCCTGAGGCCAGGGAGACACCAAGATGAGCCGAGACTCTCACCATGCATCCTGGCCCACACAGCCCAGCTCTGTGCTGGCCGTGGGCCAGAGCAGCTTCCAGCAAGCAAAAGGCAAATGCATATTGCCAAGAGTTGAAACACAGCAGACAGGTGAGATGTGAAAAGTGTGTGCCTAAAGGTCTTTGAATTCACAGGTCTCAAAGAGAGCTTTGGGGCACACAGATGGACAGAGCTGCTCCTGCTCACACCTCTGTCCAAAGGGGGGTAACACACCCTGCTGCAGCTGCTTGGGTTGGTCTCTGCAGGTCCAGGTGGATGCCCAACCTGCTCTTCACAGCCTGCTCCCTTGCCCTGCCCTTTTGCCAAGTGCAAGGGGCCTGAAGGACTGAAAGGACCACAGAGAGCCAAAGGGAGACACTTGCACCTACCTCACTGGGAGCTCCTTGGAATGCACTTTCCTTGCGAAGCCAGCCCCTTTCTCCAAAGGCGTTTCCCCAAATGTGAAGCTTTCCTGGGGAACGCACTCTTAAAAAAGACGGGCAAGGCTGAATTACTTCTGGTCCTTTCAGGACAGGCACTGCAGCTCTCGCTCGTATTCCCCCAAGTGTGTTCCCAGCTGGAGGTTCAGACGTGCAGCCCCAGGCCCTCTACAAACACAAGCTGCCCGCTGCCTCCTCACCTGCCTCAAGTCCTGCCTGCGGGTGTCCTCCCTCTGGTCTCCCTTGGTGTTGGCTTTTTGACTGGCTCTGAGGCAGGGGCTGCGATTCCTTAGAATTGGAGACCACAACTACACCTGGGATCCTGGCAATGCCCTACAGCGCTCAGGGCACTGGCACAATTGTGTGTCCGAGTCTTGGCCACCGTGCTGCTGCTTCGTTTGCCCTTAGGAACACCCACAGCTCCCTGTGAAGTCCTGATGGCCTCTGGTTCTGCCCTCTTCTATACCCTGTGCAGGGATGGAGCACCCAGTTGCTCCCAGTTGTCCTGAACATGGTCCCAGTTGTTCCAAGTGTTGTCTCCTGCAGTATCATTCCAGACACTCCCAGTATATCCCAGTTGCCCCCAGCATGCTCATTCCCAGTCACCCCAGTGTCCCCAGAATGGTTCTAGTTGCCCCCAGCATGATCTTACTCATTCCCAGTATATCCCAGTTACCTCCAGCACACACCCATCATTCCCAGTCACTCCCAGTAGCCCTCAGTGTGGTCCCAGTTGTTCCCAGTATTTCCACGTCCATGCTCCAAGTGCTGCTCCCAGCCCTGATCCGTGGGGATGGGAATGTCCTGCTCCCTTCCCGGGGCAGGGTCACACCTGAGCCAGGTGTGCAGGGCAGGACCTTGCCCTGAGCCCAAGCCCTGTCCCACCTGCAGGATCTGCTTCCCCTGGGGCTCTTCCTGCTGCGGCCCCAAGCCCAGCTTGGTGCTGAACAAAGGGGCTGGGGCGGGGTCATCCCCCGGCGGGGGCTGTGCCCCCCCTCTGCCCCCTCCCCAAATTCCCTCCTGGGGGGCAGCAGGAGCTGGGGCAGGAGCCCTGTGGGGACGGAAAAGAGGGTGACACTGGGATTGTGACACTGGGATGGTGACACTGTCCTCCCCCATGCTGTGGGGGAGAGACACACACAGCCCCTGGGGATCCCCATTCACCTTCTCCTGCAGTGCCAGGAGGATGAACCCAAACATGGAGCCCCTAAACCACAGCAGCATCTTTGGGGTAGGGTCTGGTGGCAGCTTTGGGGGTATGGGGGGAGTCACCAAACTGCCCAAAAACCCCATCCCAGCCCCAAAGCCACTTCCTGACCCCTCAAAACACCCCACAGCTCTTGCCCAGAGCACCCACAACCACTGCCTGCAAGAGAAATGGCCCCAAAATCAAAACCCCCATTCCCATCTCCCCCAAGACCCACCCAAATTCCCTCCAAGCCATGAAGTCCTGCCACGACCCAAAAACTCTCTCACAAATCCCCCAAAAAGCCCTCAAGCCCTCTCCCAGCACCAAAAATGACCCCAAGGGCAGAAAAAGCCTCTCTCAGTCTCCCCAGGAGTCTGTAAAACCCCTTTCAGCCCCTATGGAACTGATCAGGAGAGGCTGGTGCACAGGAACATCCACAGCCAGGAGCAGCTCAGGCACTTCAGCAGTGGTTTGGGCACTTTGAGGGGAACACTCCAGATGGGGAGACCCAGGCCAGGGACTGGAACAGACAACTGGAATTCCTGGAGAACACACAGGCTCAGGTGGACACATTCTGCTGCAACAACTACAAGATCACAGTCATGTCCCTTGGCTTGGGTGGTCCCAGAACACAAAACCCTCTGTGAGTCTTCCCCTTAACCCAAATTTGGCACTCAAGTGCCAGTGAAATGATTCAGCTTTTGATCTCTTTGCTTCATTTCTTTATTTTTACCCCAGTTATGGGTGTTTTGATGGGATAAACATGGAAATTTTTCGGGTGGGAAAAGATCTCCAAGATCCCCCAGCATTGCTTGATGTCACATGAAGAACAAATTGGAAAGAGCAGATGAGATTTTTTGGGCTGTAAAGTCAACAAATCAGCTCTTCCCAATGAATTTCCAATATTGATCAAAGTCTTGATGGATGTTCCTGTCCCAGCATTCATCCAGGTGTCTACAGGGGTCCAGGAGGACATGGAGACCCCCAGCCAGGTGTCATCCCAACCCAGATCAATGGGAATGTGGATCACCAGGGCTCTGCCCAATGTCAGTCCTCCTATGGGAGATGGAGTTGGAGCAGAGCACGAAGCTCTTCCCACAGTCAGGGCACTCTCAGGGCTTCCCTTACTGGTGCCTCTGTTGGTGTTGGGTCAAGTGAGAGCTCCTGGAAAAGCTCTTCCCACACTGGGGACACTCGTAGGGGCTCTCCCCAGTGTGGATGCGCTGGTGCCTGACGAGGGTGGAGTTGTGCTTGAAGCCCTTCCTGCAGTCAGGGCAGCAGAAGGAAATTTAGGGGAGGATGTTGCAGAAAGAGGCTGTGGACATTGTGGCTGGAAAGCAGGAATGGAGAGTGTAGCACTAAGAAGGTTTCCTTAGTGCAGATAACTGCACTTCCATGATGAGGACAAAACTTGCCTAAGCTGAACATTCAGTCTCAAACCCATCAGACTTTAGGCAGCAATGCCAGGAAAAGCACTTCACTCCCTGCAGGCATTAATGGATGCTGGAGTGCAGAGTGCACCCTGTGAACTCCCAGGGATTGGAGGCTGCACTGCGGGCTGCCAGGAAACACTTGCCAGGCACGGCAGAGGTTGTACATCTGTTCAAACTCATGGCAACTGCAGAGGATTCTTTCAAAGTCTCACTCTGTCCCATTGCACGGGCACTGCTCCTGCCAGCATGTAGAGGTCAGGAACAGGGACAATGCAGGTGACAGGGACGCTGGGCAAGCAGTGAGTGCTGTGCCAGCATGGCCAGAATGGTGCAAGAGGCAGCGCCAAACAGGCTGAGGCACCCAGAGCAACCCCTCTGTGCAGGCCTCGGGGTGAGCACACAGCTTCAAGAACGTCATGTGCTCATCCCACAGAGCCTTCTCTGCAGCTCTGGGGTAACCCTGTCAGCTTCCTGCTGGATTGGAGAGCAGAAAGAGAAATTGTTCTCTCCTTTTGCCCATCTCAGCTACACAGAGGGGAGGGTGGGAGGCCATCTCTCCATCTGTGCAGGTGTTCAAGCTAAGCCAGCCAGTCTGTAGGGTTTTAATGAAAATAAATCAGGATCAAGAACTACAACCAACACGAAAAACCCACACCATATCTGCATTCCAAACCCCAATTTTAAGACAAAGATTCAGCCTGTTCTGTCATTTTGTTCAAGAGGCTATGCTCATGATTATACTGTGGATTTTTCATCAAGCCTCTCAGGCAAAAAACATTTTCACCAGTTAATAGTCCAGTGTTTTTCAGCAGAAATTTCAGGGAATTCTGAACCACCTCAAAACAAAATGGATTCCTTTGAAATAACTGGAATGGAATAGATCACAGGCTTCTGGGTGACAAGCATGGATACCTAAGCTTTGCAACATCAACAAGAAATGAGAACCATCCATTCAAAAAGGGATAAATAGATGTAGGATGTTCCAACACAAAATAGAAAGCCAGTTCCACCTCTGGCTTGGCAGGGCTGTGGGAGAGGGATGGGGGTGTGCCACTCCTGACACTTTAGAGCATGCTTAGAGTATGTTTCACCAAGGGGAAGAATCCAGGAGCAAGAATCTGAAGGACTGAACAGGAGAAGACTGCATCCAAAGAGACAAGAGACAGGCAATTGACTGAAATCATCCAGACCATTCCTGAAGGGCAGAGCCTCCTCAGGAACCTCATTTCACTGCATTCTCTTCACATCCAAGCTGGGCACCAGAATCTGTGGGTGCCCAGGGCCCCAGGATTCCATGGGTTGAGGAATCCATGTGTGGAATCCATGGCTCTGTGAGCCCATGGCCGGACTCCAGGGCTGTCTCCTGGGCAGCCAGAGAATGTTGGTGCCAGCGGGAGGGGCAGCAGTGCAGGCACAGCAACACTTGAGAGGAAACTGCTGCTGCACCTGCAGCTGCTGTCCCTGCTGCTGTTGCTGCTGCTGACAGCACTGCAGCTGGTGCTGCTGCTCTCACTGCTGCTGCTGGCACTGCAGCTGCTCTGGGTGCTGCTGTTGGCATTTCTGCTGCTGCTGGCACTGCTGCTGCCCCTGCTGGCAGTGCCGTGGGGTGGCCGAGCAGCAGCACCTGCAGCCCTGCAGCCTGTGAGTCACTGGCAGCTCAGGGCAGAGCCCACTGACCCAGCTGGGATCACACTTGAGGGCAGACACGGAGAAGGGAATCTGTGCCCACACAGTGCTCAGAGCAGGTCTGGGGCAGGGAGGGGGGGCAGAAGAATCCTCTGCCCACGGCTGCCAAGGGAAGGCCTTGGGGAGGCCAAGGGGGCCTTGACCTGACAGCCAGCCCTTCAAGGACCCAGCTGCCAGCTCCAGCTCAGCCCACACTGAGCAGGATTCCATCAGGCCTTGGCTCAAGGCAGTGAGTTGTTAAAACCAATATGTTCACGGACAAAGACTCTCTAACTAGTTAAAGTTAGGAAGTGGTGTGTTTTTTAAGATGCCGGCAGGCTGCACAGTGGTAGTCCCCTAGAGATGTGGCAGTCCTGGACAAGGTTCTTTGCCCTCTGTTTATTTCCCAAAGTCTTACCTACTATATATATGTATAACCCCAGCATCTCCCATCCCCACTCTGTATTAAATGAGGCTATTAGTCCTTCACGTGTGTGCACAATTCTTCTCTTGGATTGGGTCAGTGGTCTTGAATTGGGTCAGTGGTCTGGAAGGATTAAGTAAGGAATGTCTTCCTCAGGTCTCTGTGACCCTCTGGTTCTATCCAAGGTCCCCTGCTTTGTGATTGATTGATAGAAAGTCCAGGTGCTGGCCATTGTTCTACTGGTTTCAATCTGTTCTTATAACAGTTCATTTGCTCCACTTCCTTCTATAAACAATACTAGAATGAACTCATAATGACAAACAATACATCAGTTAGCTCTAGTTAAAGCATCTGATAATCCTTAACTTATCGTTCGCTTATCTAACTTACATCCTGATCAATAGGAATTGCTTCTAACCCTTAGCTAAAATTTTAACTCTTTAAAATCATGGTTCATCTCCCCACTGCTTCTTCAAGGTTTGTAAATTCTTTTACTAATATATAGATTTTTCTTCATCTAGCCAAGCTGTGTGATAGATGTCTTTTAAAACTGTACCATATGCTCTTGATATTGAAGTTAAAGCTGCTGCTCGCTGCAGCATTCTCCAATTCCAAACACGTCCTATAAAAGACAAGATCAAACTTATATCAACTAAGATAAGCAAAACAATAATTGGATGAACCAAGGTATTGAGTAAGCCAGTCACTGTTGGTGAACACCCACCAATGATGGGATGGACCTTCTTCTAATCTTTTAAATACACTCTGTATAGTCTCTGTGCCATGAAGTATTGAAATCAAATTTCTCTTTCCTTCATCGTTAGTTTCTTTAAGAATTTCCTTTAATTCACTGTGTTTCAATAATTGTGAAATGCAAAGTTAAGTTCATCCCTATAGGCACAGGTGATATTTCTTGAACAGTAGTCAAGTTTGCCTTTTTATGTTGGTCTGATATGACAGGTGCCTGATAGAAAATTGGATAAAAAATAATTAAAAATTATATAAAATAAATAATTAAAATTTCATCATCCCCTACATTGCCTTCACATATAAACCCCAATTGTTCCCTCATTGAGCAGGGTTCTAATAGTTCACCACCTTCCTTCAACTTTCCGTGCCCACATTCTGTGTTCAGAAGGATAGAGTATGGTCCCCTCAGGATTTAGCCCTAAAGCAACAATTGGATGTATCAAGCTCACTGATGCATCATATATAGTTAAAACAAAAGCTGTTACCATACTTGTCACAGGATTGTAAGTAAAATTAACTAGAACCCACCATAATTTGAGTTCTTTTTCTAAATCCGAGGCATTATCCCAAACAACTTTACGGATTTCAGCAGGGAATGTGCCTTTTCCCCCATCCCTGATGACTGAGGCAGCCACTGAGTGCATCCATAACTGTGCCTGTGTACACCCAAGAGCCAAAGAAATGTTCTCACTGGCTGTACCTAAGGTATTGATTATCAATTGATGATCCTGCTCTTCTATGTTTTCCCATTCTGGTAATATTTTGGACAACTTCCACTGGCTGGTACCTAATGCCAATAAGGAAGATTGTAGAGATTGCTGCAGTTTAACCATATCACTGCCAATTGCTGTCAATTTGTTCATTAATACTTCTGAATCCATTGTGTTTAAAACCCCTAATCCCATTCCCAATAACCCAGTGAGGTCTCCATTCTGGACATGTAAGGCACACGCTTCTGCAGCCAGGTGGTCCAAACCATAAAAGACATCTTAAGAAACAGAGCACACTCAGGCTGAATGTCATAGGCATTCACCTGCATTGCCATCTCTACCCGTTTTAATGCCCACTTTGGATTAACTAGCAATTTTTCAATTCCTGTCTTCTTAACAGCATATGGCCCAATTTTGGTAATTATGGGAGCTATGGGTTCTAAAGTGATTTGAGTAGCTGTGGTTTCTCTTAGTGTTGGCATTGGTGGAGTTATCTTAACCTCATCTTTTCAGGGATCAGTACAAATCTGAGTTATATTATAGTCAATTTTAAAATCCTTAATTGCACAACCTTCTATTTTGAGCCTAAACTCAGAACAATTGGTTAAGCATTTGTCACAGCATTCAGGATAAATTTGAATAGGTTTCATGAGTCCTTGATGAGATCCATGGAATCCATCCTGGACAAACACACACTCACATCCCCAAACATTTCTTCCTTCCCACACAGTTGCATTTGTAACTTTTAACATCTGACTCAGAGACTCACAGGAGTCAAAATCATGAGCTTTCCCTTGGCACTCATCTATACCAGTCACATTATATACAAGTGGTGCTGCATTAGCTGTGGCTATAGCCATGGTCACAAATGCCACAACTCTCCAGGCTGTATCTGCCTGATTATCCATTACAACTACAAGCCTTTCTATTCTTTGAAGAGTTGTTAAACTATACCTATCATTTCACCCACACTCTATTTATTTTCCCGAGAAAGTTTTAATTTCAGTTTGTTGTCACCCAATATAACTTTCCAAAGTCCCTCAGGAGCCTTCTTCACTCAGGAGTGATGGATCCAGGTGCTTTGTTCCTTGATTTTGATTGCAGTAAAGGTGGTGAGGAGCACCTGGAATGGTCCCTCCCACTGTGGTTCCAGAGTCTTTTCTGCAAAAGCCTTAACACACACATAATCCCCAGGCTGCACATCATGTACTGCTCCATCTAATTCTCTGCTTCGAGCCCCAGCCACATGTTTCTCAATTTCCCTAAGTTGTTTGTTTAGGGCCATCCTATATCTGTGTAGGGTTTCTTCCCCTACTTGAGTGGGTGTTTTCCCTTATTGAATTCCGTATGGCCTTCCATACAATATTTCAAAGGGACTTAGGTCTTCTTTTATTCTTGGTTTGGTCTGAATTAATAATAATGCTAATGGAAGAGCCTGAGGCCAAGATAACTTTGCCTCTTGTCCCAGTCTTACAATTTGCTGCTTAATCCAATGATTCATTTTCTCCACTTGGCCGTTTGACTGAGGATGATGTGGAGTGTGAAGTTCCCAGTCTATGCCTAAATGGAGGCTAATTTGCTGCACAATTTTTGAAATAAAATGTGGCCCCCTATCTGAAGACATTGTGGCTGGGACTCCAAAACATTATTTGGTATTATTTCCTGTAACAATGCTTTGGTTACCTCCTGTTCTTTGGCAGTTCTGGTAGGGAAAGCTTCTGGCCACCCTGAAAAGGTCTCTGTTAACACCAATAGGTATCCATACCCCCTCTCCTGGGTAGTTCTGAAAAATCAATTTGCCATTGCTGCCCAGGTCCATATCCTTTCCCAATTTGCCCAAGCTTTGGTTTAGGAATATTTTTGGGATTAGTTTGGAGGCAAAGGCTACATTGGTTAGTCACCTGAATTACTGCACTTTGCAAATTTCTGGCTATGATTCTATTTTTCAAATAATTGTACAGGGCATCTATTCCCCAATGTGTTTTCTCATGTTCCTCTTTCACTAATGACCATAGCATGTAAGAGGGGATCACAAGCCTTCCTTTCCCTTCATCTTTAATAGCTCACCCCTCCTGGTTATAACTCCCATTCTCCTTTTCAATACGTCTCTTGTCCTTTTTATTATACCTTGGCTTACCTTCAATGGAAATTTGTCCATCTGGAATTAAGGCTGCCTCCATTGTTTCAGTAATTACCTCACCTTTAGCTGCTTCTTTTGCCTTTCTGTCTGTGAAATGTGGGGTTGTGTAGTTGTGGTTGTGAAATGTGTGGGAAGAGGCCAAAGGACAGTTATAAAAAATGAATTTTAATGAACAAACAGAAAAAAGCACGGAAAGAAGCTTTAGGACAAATATTTTGCTTGCTTATAAGTGAACAATGTGAGCTTAAAAGTTTTTCACAATATAAGTTTTAGGATTTTTTTATTAGCATGAGTTTTTTGAGCTTTTAATATGTAGGATAGAATAATGCAGAAGTATTATTATTTGCTTTGAAAATAAAAATTATTATAAGCTTTAAGCTGCTTTGTAATAAAAGGTTTTGAACTATAGCTTTAGAATATATATATAGAAGGAATTGTAATCACCTGAATAAAAGAAGGAAGTGAGCTTATCCCAAGCTAAAAATTGATGATCCTGAGAAGGAAAACTGGACAATCCCGGAAAGGGAAGATAGACCACCATCTGGAAAACTGGACATGGCCATCACTGATTTATGGTCCTGAGAAGGAAAGCTGGACCTCACCATCACTGATGTTTGTTTCTGAACAAGGGAAGCTGGACATCACCTCACTAATTTACAACCCTAAGGTACAGAGATTCCACATCACCAATAGGAACTAATGACAATGGGGTATAGAACCTGGACTTCACAAATAGAAACGAGGGGGAAATCACAAAAAAACCTGCTGACAAATGCTTAGGAAGATGCTCAATAAATACCAGCAAAAATTAACATTGGTGTGCACTTGGAGAGGAAACCCCAACAGTACCCAGCACTCTGCTTTGCTCACATTTTACCATTTTTATTATTGACTTAATTAATTGATTGTTGCCTGATTAGCTGAGTCAAGCACTTTATTCCTTACAACCCCCAGGCCCCAACTGGGCACGGGGCTCTCCAGCTGGGTGGAGCATCCCGGAATGCCAGAGCCCAGGATCTTCTCCTGTGATGAGGCTGGGAATGTGGAATGTGGGGATTGGGAATTTGGGAATGTGGAGCAGCAGGATGGGGGACCTCCTCTCCTCACCATCCTGTGCTTCCCAGAGCCAGAATCCAGTGGGAATCTCACCCTGGTGGTTGCTGTGTCCATCATCACTGCCATCGTCATCATTCTCCTCATCAGATTCGGTATCTGGAGGGTCCAATCTGGTTCCCCCCAAACCCATCCTGGGGGTCTCCCTGTTCTCCTCTCCCTCCCAAGACTGCTGGGGGTTCCCCCACGACCCACCCACCCCCCTGAACTATTCCTGGGCCTGCACATGGGGACCATGTCCCCTCAATGATGAGGGGTCCTGGGCTGAGCCCCCCACTCAGCCAAGGGTGTGGAGGGAACTGGGGGTCCTGGTGCTGGAAGTGGCTGCTCCCAGGATGAGCCCACTTGCTCTGTCCGTGTGGTTCCAGTTTCCTCAGCACTCCCAGTATGAGCCCAGTCACTCCCAGTCATTCCCCATTATGATGCCATTTGCCCCCAGCACAGTCCCAGTTGCTCCCAGTTTCACCCGCTTTTATCCAGTGTGTTCCCAGTTCTCCCAGTTGCCCCCAGTATAGTCCCAGTCATTCCCAGTATGATGCCAGTCTCTCCCAGCAGGGCCCCAGTCACTCACACTTCTCCCCAGTTTCCCCAAGCGAGTTCCCCCTGTTAACCCAGCACATTCCCAGTGGCTTCCAGTGTGGTCCCAGTCACCACCTGCATGGTCTCAGACAGTCCCAGTATATCCCAGTTGCCCTGAACATTCTCTGAATCATTGCCAGGCACTCCCAGTTACCCCAGCATGGTTCAGTTGCCCCCAGTTTTATCCCAGTCACTGCCAGTACATCCCAGTTCTCACCAGCATAAATCCTGTCATTCCTATTTATTTCCAGTTGATCCCAGTGTATCGCTAGTGGGTTCTTAGCATGGGCCTGGTTGCTCCCAGTCAGGGTAAAACACCCACTATAATCCCAGTCAAATGCCAGTAACTCCCAGTATGATGCCAGTGGCCCCCATTGCAATGCCTGTTGCTCCCTGTAAACACCAGTATGATCCCAGTATCCTCAAGTATGATCCTCATGGCTCCCAGTCTCCCCCAGTATATCCCAGTCACCCCAGCATGCTCCCAGTCATTACCAGTTCCTCCCAGTTGCTTTCAGTGTGATTCCAGTTACTCACAGCCACTCCCAGTCAATCCCAGTAGGACTCCAGTCATCCCCAGTGTGACCCCAGTCTTACCCAGCATGAACCCAGCTGCTCCCACTGTGATCCCACTATGATCCCAGTTGCTGCCAGAATACCTCCAATTGTTCCCAGTTCCTCCAAGTATGATCCCAGTTGTCTCTGGAATAGTCCAAGTCCCTCTCAAGATGTTCACATGCAGTCCCAGTTTTCCCCAGCATGGTCCCAGCTGTTTCCAATGTGGTTCCAGTCTCCCCAGTGTGGTTACAGACAGTGCCAGTATATCCCAGTATATCCCAGTAAGGATCTGGTTACCTCAGAATGATCCCAGTCTTTCCCAGTTTTTTCCAGTTGCCTCCACCATGATCCCAGTTTCTGGCAATTGCCAAAAGTAGTGTCCCAGTTACTCCCAGTATGATTCCAGTTGCTCCAGTTGTGGTCTCAGTCCCCTCAGCATTGCAGTAGTACCTTCCAGTTGATCCCAGATACTTCCAATGTGTCCACATTTTCCTCCTAACATGGGCCCAGTAGCTCCCGGTAACCCCCAGTAAGGATCTGTTAAAAACCATGGTAATCCCAGTGGCTCCCAGGATGAATCCAGGAGGACCCAGTCACCCCCAGTTTGGTTCCAGTCACCCCCAGTATGAGCCCAGTCACTTCCAGATACTCCCAGTATGATCCCCATCATGCCCAGAGTTACTCCCTGTCACACCCAGTTTTGGCCCAGTTGCTCCCAGTCACCTCCAGCATGGTTCCAGTCACAGCCAGCCCCTTTCCAGTCACTCCCAGTCTGGTTCCAGGAGAATCCCAGTACGAGCCCAGCATGAGCACAGCTCCTCCCATTAACCCCCACTGTGGTTGCAGTCTATCCCAGTGTATCCCAGTTGTTCCCAGAATGTTCCCAGTCACTCACAGTTATCCTCAGTTGCTTCCAGCCTGATTTCAGTATCTCCCTGCCACTCCCAGTCATCCTCAGTACAATTCCAGTTCCTGCCAGTATGATCCAGTATGATTCAAGTCTCCTCCAGCATGGGCCCAGCCTCTTCCACTGTGATCCCAGTAGGATCCCAGTTGCCCCCAGGCACCTTGCAGAGCCCCAGCCATGCTGTTTGCCCCCAGCCTGCCCACGGCCAGCCTGGGGCTGCTCCCAGGGCCTTTTCTGTGCTCAGCATTGGCCTGGGCCAAGTGTTCTGGAGAGAGCCTGGGCAAGGAGCCTGCAGCCCCCAGGCCCTGGCCTGAGGCGTCAGCGCTGCCCCAGCAGTGCCCATGGCCTGTCCCTGCTGCAGCCCCGGCACTGCCACCCCCAGCACTGTGCCCGGCCCCGAGAGCACTCAGGCCCTACAGCAACACCAGGGCCAGCAGGGCAGCGGGGCAGGGCCACGGCAGCAGCACTGCCAACACCAAGGGCTGCTGCTGCTGCTGCTGGGCACAGCTGCTGTGCCAGCACTGATCTGCCCCCAGCTCTGCACACAGACATTGCTGCTGCAGCTGCAGAGAAGGGAACCAAAGGGGGGATCTCTGCAGAAAACTTGGCTAAAGGGAGATCCTTGATTTCCTTTAAAACCACCAAGAGTGCAGCCATTCACTGACACAATCTCCCCCACAGGGAGGAGAGAAACAAAATGAGAAATGACGCAATTACATTTCTTTGTGCGCAGTGTTAAAAATAAACTGAAATAAAGTAAAATGACATCCAAAATGAAACCAACAAGAAATATGAAAGATGACTTTTATTACAAGTGATTTGCAGAAATTGGCCAGTAGTTTAATGTTCCGTAAACCACCCAGTCATCAGTCTCCACATTGCAGCCTTGAGCTCCTGGTTCCTCAGGCTGTAGATGAGGGGGTTCAGGGCTGGAGGCACCACTGAGTACAGAACTGACAGGGACAGATCCAGGGATGGGGACGAGATGGAGGGAGGCTTCAGGTGAGCAAATGCTGCAGTGCTGACAAACAGGCATAGCACTGCAAGATGAGGGAGGCAGGTGGAAAAGGCTTTGTGCCTTCCCTGCTCAGAGGGGATCTTCAGCACAGCCCTGAAGATCTGCACATAGGAGAAAACCATGAACACAAAACATCCAAGTCCTAAACAGGAACTAATAGCCATGAGCCCAAGTTCCCTGAGATAGGACTTGGAGCAGGAGAGCTTGAGGATCTCTGGGATTTCACAGAAGAACTGTCCCAGGGCATTGCCATGGCACAGGGGCAGGGAAAATGTACTGAATGTATGCAGAGAAGAGTTAAAAAAGCCACTTGCCCAAGCAGCTACTGCCATGTGGGCACAAGCTCTGCTGCCCAGGAGGATCCCGTAGTGCAGGGGTTTGCAGATGGACACGTAGCGGTCGTAGCACATCACGGTCAGCAGAGAAAGCTCTACTGTGATAAAGAAAAAAAAGAAAAAGAGCTGAGCAGCACATCCTGAGTAGGAGATGGTTGTGGTGTCCCAGAGGGAATTGTGCATGGCTTTGGGGACAGTGGTGCAGATGCAGCCCAGGTCGGTGAGGGCCAGGTTGAGCAGGAAGAAGAACATGGGGCTGTGCAGGAGGTGGCCGCAGGCTACGGCGCTGATGATGAGGCCGTTGCCCAGGAGGGCAGCCAGGGAGATGCCCAGGAAGAGGCAGAAGTGCAGGAGCTGCAGCTGCCGCGTGTCTGCCAATGGCAGCAGGAGGAAGTGGCTGATGGAGCTGCTGTTGGACATTTGCAGTTTCTTGACATGAAAATCTGTATAAAAATTATTCATGGAATAGTTCAGTTTGGACAGGACTTTCAATATCTCAGCACAGCTTGGTGGCACTTTCCCCCCACTGCCTGCCCAGGGCTCTGCTGCCTGCAGCTTTCCCTGCCTACAGCTGCTTCCCTGTGCCCAGGGCTGGGCCCTGCCAGGGTTGCCAGAGCCCAGCCCAGCCCTGGGGGCTCAGCTCTGCCCTGCAGAGCCCTCCCAGCTCAGGCACTGCCCAGGGCCAGCTCTGGCTCTGCAGGCTCTGATGTCAATGTCAGAGCAACCCTGAGGAAGGTGGAAAAGCGAAACTGGTGCTACCTGCAAGGGATCTTGTGCTGATTTCTTTCACTGCCTGGTTTATTAAGATCTGAGAGATAATAGTTTTCTTTTCCTCAACCTGAACTGAGAGATGAACATCTATGTGCAATTTCCCATCTCCTCCAGGCAACACAGACCAGTAGATTAAAAATGCAAGATTTTCCCTGTTATGCAGACCCTGCTTGCTGTGCTCCCTGTATAATCTACTTGGAAATGTTCTGCAGTTAAATGTCATGCTGGGAGCAGTCTTAGCAAAGCAGCATCCTCAGCACACAGGGACAACACTTCCACACCTTACAAGCTGTCTCCTTCCACCCAGATCTTGTCCCCCAGTGCTGGCAGCAGCTCCCAGGGCCGGCTGAGAGCTGTCCCTGGCAGGCAGCAGAGTCCCTGGGCCAGCACAGCGCCCTGGGCTGCAGGACCCTGCTCTGCACCACAGCCCTGGGCACCCCTGGCTGCTCTACACAAGAGATCATCAGAGAATGTACTCACAGAGTCTGTAGGCATTGGGATGTTGCAGCTTGAGGAGATCACTGCAGGAGCTGCAGCTGCATTGTCCTGCAGCCAGAGGTTCCTGTGCCAAGGGCTGGCAGTGATTCTCCCCCAGTCCCTTCTCAGCCCCTTCCCAGCCCTGAGTGATTGAAGCTCTCTGTGCCTGTGTGCTGTGCCCGGGGTGGCTGCAGGCAGTGCCCCAGCCCTGCTGGGCTGGCAGAAAAGCTGCTCATCAGGAGAAATGTGTTTTTAAGCTCTTCTTGGTTGCCAGGATTTTCCTGTGTGCCAGGAGCCCATCTCAGCAGCACAGACACAGCACAAGGACTTTAATGACTCTCCTGGGGCTTTTGTGCTGTTTACATCAGACTCAGTCCCTTAGAGAGTGATTAAAAAACTTCTCAAGAACTTTAATTTAGATTCAAAGTCCAAAGTTTCTTTAACTTTTAATGGATCCCACTGAGGGACAGGACTGAGAAAGTATCCTCAGGTTCCAAGTAGAGCACACACTGCAGGCACTGATGACCAGAGGGGACACACAAGGCAAAGGTGTCTCTGGGGCTGAGAAAACCTGGATGTGTTTCATGAGTCCAAAAAGCCAAGGCCTAAGCCCCAGCCCCTGGCAAGGCACATCGTGTCCCTCCCTCCTTGCTCAAGGCTCTTCCCAGGGCACTGGGATGTGGGGATGTGCAATGCCAAGGGCAGCACCATGGGGAGGCCCCTGCCAGGCTGCTGAGCAGGGACAAGGAGGCAAGGAGGCCCCAGGCCTGCAAGGGTCACTTGTCCCCTGCTGGCCTCAGGCCCAGGCCCAGCAGCCATGGCCAAAGTGCTGCAGGAGTTGGCTCTGTCAGGGCCTTTCAGCTGCTGCCCATGCCTGTGCCCTGTCCAGCCCAGGCTGTCCTACGGTGTCCATGCCCTGTGCCTCTGTCCCTGCAGGCTGTCGTCATCCCCCGGCTGCCCCACCTGGCTGGCCCCTTCCTTTGCTGACAGCTCTGCATCCTGCCTGCCTCTGCTTGGCCACACAGAGCCTTGGACTTGATACCTAAATGGTTAATTTAACTTTTACCGTGTCTGTGATTTTTTAGCACAGGAACAATCTTTTTTGACACAGCAGGCCCACATGGAACCAATGATCTGTTGTGATACTGCAGCTCCAAGGAGACCACTGTGAAACTCTGGAACCTCAGGGAGCCCAGAGGCCATTGAGACACTGAGAAACCTCATGAAATCAAAAGACCATTGTGACAGAAAAAGACTTCATGGAACCAAGAGTCCATTGTGACACAGCAAGGCCTTGGCTGAGCAAGGAAACCATTGTTGAAAGTACAGAGACTCATGGAACCAAGTGGTCTCTGTGACCCTGCAGGGCCTCATGCAGCCAAGGGGCCACTGAGATCCTCAGGAGCTCAATAGAACCAAGAGAGCACTGTGACACTGCAGGACTATGTGGAGTCATGGGCACCACTGTGACACTCTGCAGCCTCATGGAACCAAGGGGACCATTGTGTCATTGTGCAGCTCCATGGAACCAAGGAAACCATTTTGACACTGCAAAGCCTCATGGAAGCCAGGGACCATTGTGACACTATGGGGCCCCATGAAAACAAGGGGCCAGTGTGATACAGCAGGGCCTCGTGGAACCAGGGATCCAAAATGACACAACCATTGTCATATGCTCCAGCAGCAACTGGAGCTTAAAGAGGACTGCAGGGCCCCGTGGATCCAAGGGAACAGGGAACAGGTCTGGATGGCTTGGCCTGACTGACTCAACTGACCTCAGCATTTTCGGGGTCTCTTCTCATGCACCCTTGAAACACTGAGGCTTTGGGCTTTTCTTTCTGTGGAAAAGAACCATCCCTCCTGCCCAGGCACCCATGGCCAAAATTGGTACTTCTCCAAAATTCACTGTATGCAAATGTTTCTCTCAGACAAAAGCTGCCAGGACAGGCAGGCCTGGCTCATCTTGGCCTCTGGTGGTCACCTCTAATCTGCGCTGGAAATACTGGGGCTCTGTGATTTCCTTCCCATGGTAAAGGACTGGCCTTCTTATCATTGTGCACATTGCTGAAATTGGGATTCTGTCCACAAAATTCCAAATATCTCAGATACTGAGTCCAACATGTTTATTTCATTGTTCCCAAATGAAAGCTGCCAGGACAGACAGGTCTGGTTTGCCTTGGCCTCTGGTGGCTCCCGTTCTTCAGCCCCCACAACACTGGGGCTCTTTGCTTTCCTTCCTTTTGAAACCATGGTGGCACTGCAGGGTACCATGGATCCCAGGGACCATTGTGACATTCTGGGAATTCATGGAACCAAGGGGATCACTGTGGCACTGTTGGGCTGCATGGTCCCAAGGGGCCAGTGTGAAGCAGTGGGGTTTGGTAGAACCAAGAGGCCATTGTTGCATTACAGGGCCTCGAGAAGCCAAAGGGCTGCTGTGATCCTGCTGGACCTCATGGAAGCACGAGGCCATTGTGACAGTACAGAAACCAATAAGACATTGTGACACTTTGGGACCTCATGGAAACAAGGGAAGATAGAACAGGTTTGGCTGGTTTGGCCTCCCGTGGGCCTCCTGACAGGTCCAGCTGATCTTGAGATGCTGAGGGCTGCAACTCATCAGCCCCTGGAGAAATGAGGCTCTGTGCTTTCCTTCCTATGGAAAAGAACCATCCATCTTCCCAGGTGCCCAGAGCCAAAATTGAAACTACCCCTGAACATTTCCCTATATCCAAGGATTCTCCCAGACAAAAGCTGCCAAGACAGAGTGCTCTGGCTGGCCTTGGCTTTTGGTGGTCACCTCTCATCTCAAGGAAGCCCTGAGGAAAGGATTTGAACTAGGTTTGACTACTGGAACATCAAGGAGTCTCTCATCCTCTGCAAAACTCTGATGCTCTTCTGATCATATGTGTCCTTTTTTCTTCAATAAGTATTATGCAAGAAAGATTATTTTCAGCTAAAAAATATGACTCCTATCACTCTGCCAGTGTTATCTGACACAAAACACCTCCTCTACATATGGATCCAGGACACCTGTATAAGCAAACTCACATTTTCCCCCCCCACAGAAGTCCAACGCGGCTCATGCTGAGCAGGGTCCTCTGTCCCCCTGGGTCCCCCTGCCCCTGGCGCTGCAGCCTCCCCCAGGGATGTTCCACAAATCAACCCCCAGAGCCTGACACAGGGACAAGGGGCTGGGCTGTGTGGCCAGGACATCAAGGACGTGGATTATCCAGGTCACTGGCCTGGCTTGGGTTCCCCAGGGCAGGAAAGATTTCTGGCAGCAGGGTTTGGGAAGGGCTCCAAGGTGGGGCTGGATCCCTCTGGCTGTGAGGAGAGGCTGAGGGAGCTGGGCTTGTCCAGCCTGCAGCAGGGAAGGCTGAGGGGCTCCTCATCCCAACCTGGCAGTGCCACAGGTGATGGAGAACACAGAGCCAGGCTTTTCACTGGGGGGCCTGGTGGGAGACAAAGACAATGGGTGGAAGGGGAAAAAGGGGAGATAAGCCAGGAAAGGAGGAGATGAAATGAGTCAGGCTGGTTTCAGCATTTCCTCCACACCAAAAGTTTCCTAACTCCCTTCTTCATCCACCACTGACGGCCTTGCAAATACAGAATTGTTCAGGCTGTTTCATGCAGAGCATCCTGATTCAAAAACTGAACTGTGTTTATATCTATCACAGAATCATCTTTGTCTAAAATTGGTTTTGTACAGAAATCCCTTGTGAATGGTGGACATGTCATGTTGCTGGGATGTTTCACATTGCTGAGGGAAGTGTTTCAATGTTTCATAAATTGTATCATGTTTACATTTTTTGTGTTGGCATTGAAGAGACATTTTCTGTGCCTCTGAGTCCCACCAGTTCCTGACTCCTAAAGAACAAAAACCTGATGAGTTTTGCTTCCCCCTTGGACCTCCATCCATAGCCACAGCAGAGCTGCCTTGTCCCAGAAAGTCCCTGGCAATGCAGGGATGAGGGGAAAAGGACAAGCTTTGGGGATCAGGGGCAGGGCACGGCCAGGGATTTGGGGTGGTTGTGAGCCCAGGGCAGGATCCAGCCCTTGACCTTGGTGAACCTCATCCAATTGTCCTGGGCCCATGGTTCCAGCCTGTCCAGATCCCTCTGCAGAGCTTCCTGCCCTCCAGCAGAGCCACACTCCCATGCAGCTTGGGCTCACTGGGAACTGACTGAGGGTGCCCTCAATGCCCTCATCCAGATCATCCATAAAAACAATTTACTAACCTGGCCCCAATCCTGAGCCCTGGGGACACCCCTGGATGTGACTCCATTCCTCAGCTGCTCTGAGTCCTAGGGGTTGGATGAGGGAAATGGTGGGGTGAGGGTAGGGATAAAGTCTGATTGATTGTCAGCCATGAAGGGTCTTGATTTTCAGATCTATTCAGACTGCACTAGGAAGTGTTTGGAATCAACATAGACTAGAGATTGCTGATATCAATCTAAAAACAGGACTAAACAATTCTCTCTTCATTGTTTTCAATATACTATATCCTCTTTGAATACACTTCTGAAATCTCTACAATTAACCACAAAAGCATTGAAGATTTATTATTCCCGTGGGCTTTTCTTGTTTGGGTGTTTTGAACAAATGTTTATGAGCCTTTGTCACGGAATTTCCCAACTGAAGAGCTCAAGAAAGAAGAGGCCTCTGGAGTAGGAAAATTCATCAGCAACCTCCAAGGGGCTGAGGATCCATCCTCATCAGAGCAGGAAGGAACAGAAATGGGCACAGCTTTCTGGCTGCCCCAGCTGTGGCATGGGCCCTGGGCCTGCAGCAGGAGCAGCTCTGGAGGGCCCCAAGGCCGTGGCTGTTTTGCTGGCCTGGGCAGATGGGATGGCAGCAGGGGCTGCAGAGCTCTCAGCACCTCAGCCAGAGGGGAGCAGGGCACACAGGGAGCCTCCTTTTGCCTTGGCCCAGCCCCTTCCCCATGGCTGGGGCTGAGTCCTGTCTGAGCTGCAGCTGCTGCTGTGCCCTTGCCAGGGGCTGAGGCCGTGGGGCCCCTGCCCAGAGCAGCCTGGCCTGAGCAGAGCTGTGGGGCCAGAGGCGGCTGGGCTGTGCTGGGGAGAGGCCCTTGGTGCTGCCCAGAGCTCAGGGCAGCTGGCAGAGCTTGGAGGGAGCTGGGCTGGGCTGAGAGAGCCTGGCAGAAAAAGCATCAGTGTCCATCTCAGGCCTGGTGAGCGTGCCAAGAAAAGCACCCCATGGTCCCCAAGTTCTCTGTGCGGGAGCTGAGCTTGTGACCCCCTGAGCCCTCCCAAGTGCTGGGGCTGTCCCTCCATCTCCAGAGTAGATGTGACAGATGGGAGCAGAGAGAAATCATGCTGGATTCATTCTTGTGTTCTCTTATACAGGTTACCCGCATCCACATGTAGAGGAGATGCTTTGTGTCAGATAACACTGGTAGAATGATAAGAATGATATTTTTTATCTGAAAATAATATTCCTTGCATAATATACAATAAGGAAAAAGAGACATGTGATCATAATAGCATCAGAGTTTTTCAGGGGATGAGAGACTCCTTGATGTTCCAGTAGTCAAACCTTGTTCAAATCCTTTCCCTGGGGCTTCCTTGAGATGAGAGGTGACCACCAAAAGCCAAGGCCAGCCAGAGCTCTCTGTTCTGGCAGCTTTTGTCTGGGACAACCCTTGTATATAGGGAATTTTTCAGGGGAAGTATCAGTTTTGGCTCTGGGCATCTGGAAAGACAGATGGTTCTTTTCTAAAAGAAGGAAAGCACAGAGCCCCCCAGTTCTCCAGGGGCTGATGAGAGGCAGGCTCAGCATTCCAAGATCAGCCAGACCTGTCAGTTGGCCCTTGGAAGTAAAATCAACCAGATCTGTCCCGTGTCCCCTTGATTCCATGAGGCCACACAGGGTCACAATGTTCTCTTTGTTTCTGACGTGTCACAATGGCCCCGTGCTTCCATGAGGCCCAGCAGGGTCACAGCAGCCCTTTGGTTCTGTGAGGTCCCACAGTGTCACCATGGTCTCCATGATTCCATGAGGCCTTGCAATGCCACAGTGGTCTGCATGGATCCACGGTGCCGTGCAGGATCACAGTGGCCCTTTGGCTCCTTGAGTCCCTGTAATGCAACCATGGCCTCTTGGTTCCACCAAGCCCTGCTGCTTCACACTGGCTCCTTGGGACCATGCAGCCCAACAGTGCCACAGTGATCCCCTTGGTTCCATGAATTCCCAGAATGTCACAATGGCCCCTTACTTCCTTTGGGCCCCAGTGTCACAATTGTCCCCGCATTCTTCCATGAGGCCTTGCTGTGTCACAGTGGTCTCCTTGGTACCGCAGTGTCACAATGGACCCTTGGTTCCGTGAGGACTCACCATGTCAGAAGGCTCTTCTTGGTTTCACAAGGTCTGGCAGAGCCCCTTGGTTCAATGAGGCCTCAAAGTTTCATAATGGGCTCCAGGATTCCACGAGGCCCTGTTATGTCACAATGGACTTTTGGTTCCATTGGGTCCTGCACTGTTACATGAATCCTCAGTCCCATGGGGCCTTGTGGGGTCACAAAGGTCTCCTTGGTTCAATGGTGCCACACAGTGTGACAACTGCCCCTTGGCCTGCCATGACTCCATAGTGTCACAATGGTTCCTTTTTTCCATGAGGCCTTGTAGTGTAACGATAGTCTCCATGATTCCATAAGGCCTTGGAGTGTCACAACAAACTGTTGGTTCCATTGAGCCCTACAGGCTCTGAAGTGCCACAATGGCCCTTTGGTTTCCCAAAGCTTCAAGGTGTACAAATGGCCTCCAGGGTTTCATGAGGCCCTGCTGTGTCACAATGGACCTTTGGTTCCAGGATGCCCCATAGTGTCACAATGGTCTCCTTGGTTCCACGGTGTCAGAATGGACCCTTCATGCCATGGAGACCCTCAGTGTTCACTGTAGCCCCCTTGACTCCATGAGGCCCTGCCATGCTAAAATGGCCCCTTGGTGCCAGTGGTTCCCAAAGTGTCAGAATAGCCTCCACTGTTCCATGAGGCCCTGACATGTCACTGTGCTCCCCTTGGTTCCACAGGGCCTCACAGTGTAACAATGGACTCTTGGTTCCATGAGGTTCCTCAGTCACAACGGTCCTTTTGTTCCATGTAACCATGCTGTATCACAATGGCTCATAGTTTCATGAGTCCCCACAGTTTAAAAAAAGACCCTTGCTTCCATGAGGCCATGCTGTGTCACAATGGATTTCTGGTTCCATGAGCTTTCATACAACCAACAACAATCTCCTTGGTTCCACAGTGTCACCATGGACCCTTTGTTCCATGAGGTTCCATAGTAGAACACAGTCACCTTGGTTCTGTGAGGTTCTGCAGGGTCACAAAAGACCCCTGATTTCACAAGGCTGTGTCTGAATGGCCCCTTGATTCCAAGAGTTTCTCAGTGTCACAATGCTCCTCTTTGGAGCCACAGTATCATAATGGACCATTGGTTCAATGTGGCCCCAATGTGCAAAAATGGATTTTGGTGCCATGGGGTTCCACTGTGTCAAAATGGACCCTTTGTTCCATGAGTTTTCACAGTGTCACAGTAGACTCCTTGGTTCTGGGAGGCCCTGCCGTCACCAAATCTCCAAAATATCAGAATAAGGCTCCTTAACACGAATATTCTATTTAAGATGCTATCATTTATTCAGGTCTGATGTCTGGTGAGGGATAACTCCTAACCTTTTTTAGGAATGCAATTCTACCAGTTTGTTGCTTACATACAGTTGCTGAAAGCTTATTATACTCTACCCATTAACATAAAACCCAACCAAAGTTACAGAGTCAGTCCTTGCTTTTTCTATCACTGCACCCTTAAGCCAGATGTCTTCTTGTCTTCCAACCATCCTCACTGAAAAACCAGGCCCTGCATGCATTTTGCCTGTGCTAAAAGTTAACAAGCACTGTAAAAATTCAACTAAACATTTGGGTTTAAAGCCCAAGGCTTTGTGTTCCCAGGAAGAGGCAGGCAGGACACAGAGCTGTCAGCAAAAAAAAGGGGCCAGCCACGTGGAACAGCCGGGGGATGACGACAGCCTGCAGGGACAGAGGCACAGGGCATGGACACCGTAGGACAGCCTGGGCTGGACAGGGCACAGGCATGGGCAGCAGCTGAAAGGCCCTGACAGAGCCAACTCCTGCAGCACTTTGGCCATGGCTGCTGGGCCTGGGCCTGAGGCCATCAGGGGACAAGTGACCCTGGCAGGCCTGGGGCCTCCTTGCCTCCTTGTCCCTGCTCAGCAGCCTGGCAGGGGCCTCCCCATGGTGCTGCCCTTGGCATTGCACATCCCCAGATCCCAGTGCCCTGGGAAGAGCCCTAAGCAAGGAGGGAGGGACAGGATCTGCCTTGTCTGGGGCTGGGGCTCAGGCAGTGGCCTTTTGCATTCATGAAACACATCCAGGTTTGCTCAGCATTAGAGACACCTTTGCCTTGTTTGTCCCCTCCTGTCATCACTGTCTTCTCACACTGGAACCTGGGGACACTTTCTCAGTTGTGTCACTCAGTGAGACTCATTAAAACTCCAAGAAACTTCAGTATTTCAATCTCCTATTACATTCTTGAGAAGTTTTTTTAACTTTTGAAATCTGTCTAATTGACCACAGAAGAATTGAAAACTTAGTTTTTTTCCAGGGGCTTGTCTTGTTTGGCTATTTTGAACAAATACTTATGAGCCTTTTTCACTGAATTTCTGAACTGAAGAGCTCAAGAAAGAAGAGGCCTCTGGAAAAGTAAAATTTGTCAGCAACCTGCAAGGGGCTGAGGATCCATCCTCATCAGAGCAGGAAGGAACAGAAATGGGCACAGCTTTCTGGCTGCCCCAGCTGTGGCATGGGCCCTGGGCCTGCAGCAGGAGCAGCTCTGGAGGGC